>OMNM01048855.1:0-17835 GCA_900302745.1 Parablennius parvicornis
CGGTGTAAAACTTTGGCCAAATGCCGACCCCAGAAGGGAGCAGCCAAAACGCATTCTCTCTCACTGGTTTGCAACGGAATCCAATGTAATGAAATGCAATCACTAAGTATCAGTGACGTCTGCTCATTATTAGGTAACATTTATCCATAACATGATGATATATTAACGATTACATAATTTAACATGGCAGGAACAAATGATTTAACAGAGTCCACTCGTGTAATGCAATAGCTTGCATACATCCCTGAGATCTGTCATATGTCTACTTGTCCTCCCATTCCCTTCTTTGTTGTGTATTTGTGTCCTGTCAGTCAGGCAGTAGTGGCTCTGTGTGTTGTGAGCCAGCAGTGAGATGTGAAAGCCATCCACAGCTTTAAGTGATGGGGTACTAGATTTCCTGAACGGATTTAGCAGTAGCTATCAATCCATGTATGTGAAAATCCTTAAATATGGCACAGTAAGGGGATTACACCTAATCCACTTAGGGTTTTTAGATTATTACCCTAATGTATAGGAAATATGCTGTATGATCACAACATGAGACATAATGCGATAAGGTCACACATTATATCAGTTAAACTAAAAGAGACGCAATCTCGTGTTAATTTGCCCTTCCGACCATACGTGGTGCATACTTGGAAATGAGCACTAAATTTGATGATAAAAAGAAGAGCTACACATACGGAGTCAAGACATTTGTAAAACTGGCCTCAAATGGTCAGACAAATCAACCCTAAAAATTGCTATTAAGAGCTAATGAGAATATTGCTACTTTTCAGACAATATATTAATTCCTGAGCTTTCACTCTTCTCCTTTACATTCTCGTGAATCTAATAGACTCTGTGAAGTGAAAGTAATCACATGTAAATGATTTAAGTGGTCAGAAATAGGCCGATTTCACGCAGAACACGAAGGGAATGTCTTAATCTCACCTATCGCTGGCCCCTCAAACCACTAATCTCTTTGAAATATCTACTGCTGCTGGAGACTGTTTTCTGCGCTAGAAGTTACCAACAATTAGCCACAGCTAATTAACAGCTCCCCCAGCCACCGTGTACAATAAAGCAACGAGGCATAGCTCAGTGGCAGAGCTTCTCGCTGTTAACACAGTATGCTGTGTCACATTTTTAAAAGCAGCTGTTAATCACGGATAACCAGTGCAGAGTGCAAATCACTTTTCCGGAGCCAGAAACTCAATTTTATTGCTTGTATCATATTGTAATATTTGCATATACCCTCTGGCAACTGAGTAGGCGACTGGGGTTTAAATCACTGTGTTAATAGTGAACTGCATAACAGCACAGTGAGTGACCTGTCGGTGAAATGCTACCCAGTGAGAGTTAGTGAGAGGGACTGGAGCTTGGTTCATTATGGGAAAAGTCAAGGAGACGTTATCCAGCGGGGTTATTGTCTTGGGCAGCTGATGGCAGTTAAATGTTTCGGTCAAAGTTTGTTTTGTTTATTTAGAGGAAGAAAAAGGAGCGTGAGGGGGCGGGATGAGGAGTGAATCATAAAATAGAAAGAATGAGATGTTGCAAAAAAAAAAACAAGTGCGCGAGCAGGGTAAAGTTGACAAAGACAATGCGTCAACTTTGAGTCGACTGCAGAAGATGTTGTTCTGACGTGGCAGTTTTACATGTTGGCATAGGCACCAATCTGCACAACTTCAGAATGAACCCCCTTAAAGTTACATTTTGGAGTGAAAAAAACACAAAATAGTCCTGATCAATGACTGTGATGCAGAATTCAGTCAAGCAAGTCGCTTTTATTTGAGTCTGTTTATTTGGATTAGCCTCATTCCCTTCACCCATTTACCATATCAGGGGTACTATTGACAGGTTGAACAATATGACAATGATTGTGACACTGTAAATTTAACTCTGCTTATACTAGAAAAGTAGCATTTTCATAATTTAGCCAGATACGGCATTCTACCGGTAATTAGGTCACTGAAACATTAAATATTGACATGTGATTATTATCTTTTTTTCCTGGTTGTTTGAGTAAATACAGTGACAGCAACACAAATCTCTGCAGGGAAGTGGATATGCATAACCACCAGTCGAACGTTATGTAGTGATCCTGAGAAAAACAATGGACAATTAGCTTTCACTTTGTTTATATATTACTTGCAATATCTGTTTGTCAGAAAAATCCTTGACTTATTCAGTTTTTTTTTTTTCTAGTTCAAAAAAATGTGTTGGCTAATGTTGGTGTCAGCAGTCTTAATTATGTTTTAAAAGCAAATGTAGATAGATAGAAACAAGCAGTTAATCCTGTAATCATCTGGAATGTAAAAAATGTAAAGACTGCTTTGAGTGAAATATTTGAAATTTGTTTAAGGCAAAAGGAAATAATGGTTTTTAATTGTCTTACGGAAGTATCTATACTAAACTAAGCAGACTTACACATGTTTTTGCATCACAAGCTATTTGCTGTTTAAACCTCAGTGAATACATCATGAATTGACAGATAGTGAGTAATACACACCAAAGGTCAAACAATAACTGACTTGCACGCACATGCACAGTGATGCATTCAAATATCCTTTGTGGACTTTGGGATTAAAAGAGTCAAGTGAGAGCATTCTTTTATACAACTGCAACACAAAATGGCTGCTTTTGAAGCAGCATCACTGTCACTAACCCTTTAATCACTGATTTTCGGATGAGTGAATGACGAGCATAAATTTGTGATATTCATTCTTTGACGTAATCCTGAAATTTCATGCTTTCTTAATGCCACGTTTAGACGGCAACGATCGGCTGAAAACACCCCTGTTTCTGCATTTTTATGTCAGAAAAGTTTTGCGTTAAAATTAGATTGTTTAGTTTACATGTCTGGCCAGTAGCCAGTGTTGTGTTTTTGGCATTTGGTCCACTCGGTATGAAAAAAAATCTCTGTATGTGATCCAGATGATAGTGTAGTTAATGTGCTGATAAATGTAAGAGTGAACAGCAAAAATCTCTCCGTGATTTAGTCATTGTGATGAATTAATCCCTCTCGTGCATGCCCAGTACTACTTGCTTTGAAAATAGAACACATGTGCAGTAGTTCCTGAAAAGCTCCTGTTTCCATCTTTACATGGAGATGGAGCGTTTTCAGTGACTCGTCGTAGTGTAAACCAAAAACCCAAAAGGTGTTTTCGCCTGACAACATTGTGGTGTAAACGTAGCCTCGGTCGGCTTCCTCACTTGTGTTGTGAGTTATTTGGTGTTGATCAGCAGTTGGACGTTTCTGCCAAATTTTAACACTAAGCCCTTGTGGATTCTCTAACAAGGCCGGGCCTGTCTAATACAAGAGCACAACACAAATCCAGCTCCTTTCTGCCTGATCTGCTGTAATTCCCCCCCTGCTCACATCACTTCCTCGCTCGCAGATCTCACAGATATCCAACACAAGTATGTTAATCTGCAATGCCATCAAATTACTCCTCAAAACTGCAGGATCATGAATCTCACCGTTCCCGCAAATTGACGGTTTAGATTCAGACACATGTGGGTCGGTGACCCTCTGACCTGCAGCGATGCTCGAAAGTAAAGTTAATTTCTGAACCTCATGGAGATCGTAGAAAATATGAAAAGAGCATCTGTCTGTTAGTGGAGTGAGAAATGACTTAGATTTTTTGTTTTTTTTGGTTTTTCAAAAATTGCATCCATCAGTTGGTAAACAGGTGTATCAGATGTCTTGCCAGGTTTTAGGTAACAAGATTGATACGAACATCGTGTCTCCCTGGCAGATTGAACAAGATTTTAGGGGGTCAAGAAGAGCATCTAAAAATAGTTTGACAGGCTGTCTTGACCTGGCTTCAGTGAATGAATAGATCAGATATAATGTGTTCATTGATAATGTACTGTTCCTTTATGTGAAAGCTGCTTCCTCCCAAGCCTGTGCTTCATTATAAACCTCCTATTATAATAACTAATGGACATGTGTGGGCAAGAGGGCGGAATGTTTATTTCTGTTAGAAAACTACAATTTTCACATGTCCTGCAATCCAGTAAAAATGCATCCCACTGTGATTTGAATTTGATAAACAATGAAAATGAGACATGGGGGAGTAAACAAAGGCCAGGGAAATAACAGTCAATCAATAAATGTAATCAATCGGTAAACCGTTTGCATGTGTAATATCTGAATAAATGCATGCACACGAACACAAATGCAAGCGCACGCAAGCGGTTGTGCGGAGTGAATGGTAATGTTGTGATAATGAGGATAAAAATGGACTACACCCATGTGAGCGTTTGAGTGGGTGCAGTGCACAGCAACAATTGACCAGTCTGGCTGGTCCCGCGTGAGACTGCCATTCGGAAAATCTTTCTGAGGGAAGAAAGTGTGTCACATATCTTCTTATAATAACTCCACTTTGCTTTCTTTTTAGCATTATGAATAAAAAAGGCAAAATAGGAGTGTAACTCTCTAATAGCTAGTGACCTCTCCCCATCTATTCACCTTATTCCCTCTCAATCATGCTTCTCTCCATCCAGCTTTTATTCCCCCTCCCCCCCTCTGCTCAATTAGTCTCTTTTCCACTCTACTCCAGTGATCCGTCTTTAAACAGATTTGAGTCTTATACTCATTCCCTCCCTCCTTCCCTCTCCGGTTCCCTTGCCTCATGACTCACAGAGGATATTTTTCGGTGTCACAATCAGTCAGAAACCTGGGTAAATATAGATCAGAGGCCTTAAAGAAGTAGTACGTGTGAGTGAGCACATATTACGCCTGCCCTGTGGACACACCTTGTGACTTCTCTGTGTGCGTCGGCGACGTGGGGAAATTTACCTGCCTGAGTGCACGTTCGCTGCCACAGGTCTGAGAACGGGCAGGACTTTAATACCTGCCACCATTCTCCCTCTGGCCGTCTGTTCATGAATCTGACCTCATCCTGTCTCAGTTTCAGTCTCCTATCTTTATTACGCTTCTCGTTCGGAGAGTATACCTGAACTTAAACATTGCATAACGTGATATATATCTATCTATATATCTATATCTTCTTAAATGAATCTCCTAACTTACTCATAAGCCAGATTAAAATGTACTCATTCATTAGCGAAAAATGAAATATGGACATTAAAGATTCTTTAATACCTGAATGAATTTTAGTTAAAGATGCCACACACACTGATGTCTCAACAGAAAGCTATCCAGAGCTCATGTTTTGTGAAGTCTTAACTTGAGTGCATAGTTTTTGACTTGCCTGCATGTAATGTTTCATCACCACATAAAAGTTCATATTTGGACAATTTGAAAATTTGGCAAACAGAAAGAACACCAGCAATGTCAGGGGTAAGAACAGAAACCGTTTGAATTTTTACTAGAAGTTAAAAAGATATGTTTATTCTATAAGGTTATTCAAAAGGCACCTGGAAGCTGTTATGCCATTGTCAGTGGGGGCTTTGACACTTAATTAGGGTTATGTTTATTGGCTAATGCCAATGTTGATCTGAATTTTCTGAACAGACAAATACATGCCAACATGACTTATACCTGATGTGTAAAAATGGTTGCCAATAATGCCAAATACAAATTATTAATTGGTAATCATAAAATTTGATTTTTTTTCTACATTGGACCCCTTCCTCAAATTTGTGGCTCACTCCAGAAAGATTTTCAATCAGACAACCATCTGTTGTAAAAACCTATACTGTTGATGTACTGTGTGGATAAACTGTTAAAATCCTACTGCCAGCTACTCAGAGCAAAATGATGTACTGTACTTCCAGTCCAGAGAGTGGCGTGGCTCTTTGAATATTATTCTGTATGTGGCCCTGTATGATACCCCTTTCTGACACTCACAACATTAGTGTAAATTGGCAGTATTTGTATTTATTTTTTTCATCTAGTTTGCATCTGTTAGCACCCCCTTTGGCTAATTTAATGGGTTTGAGCACAAATTGATGAAGTCTTGATATTGAACAAATGGTGTAGAGAAGACATTGTGTTGGCAGCTTAGGCATTTCAAATCATGCAGAAGATTAGAAAGGAGAGGCGACTTAAGGCACTCTGCAGGTTGCTCGACAAGCTGGGCTGAGTGTAAGTGGAACTGATTATCTACTGAGGTTTTCATGCACTAAACTGTCACTAATGTTGACATAAAAAGGTGAAAAAAAAGTCCTTTCAGAGTTTTCACCATCCAAATGAACCCCTAAAGCAATTCAAATCAGTGTGTTACAAGAAGCAATAGAACAAGACCCAAGACACAAAATGTCAAAGATCATGTGGGAATTCTTATTGGATCCATAGGTCGGCAAAGTCTTGTTCGATCTGATAAGTCTGAGTTACTATTCAAATGATCAAATAGTAGAATCCTAACTACTAGAAAACATTAAATCCCCCCTGCTTTGTTCGAATTGGTGAAACAGTCACGTCTTGTATTTGCAGCTGATGCTTCTTATGTCAATGTGGACCAAAGTTTGTGGTGATTGTTTCTTGTTTGCCTTTTCATTTCCAGAGAATACACTTTTTGAATGATCTGTTGCATTGGCCAGGAATTAAACCCTGGCCTCTTGCTTGACAGGCGAGAATTCCA
The DNA here is from genome assembly GCA_900302745.1 of Parablennius parvicornis. Classification (NCBI taxonomy): domain Eukaryota; kingdom Metazoa; phylum Chordata; class Actinopteri; order Blenniiformes; family Blenniidae; genus Parablennius; species Parablennius parvicornis. The sequence continues at coordinate 6,534 of OMNM01048855.1, forward strand.
CCAGCGGACCACCACGAATACACAAGGTGACATGGATTTCTACAAGGATTTTGTGACCACGTAGGCTATATATCATGGATTATTAGAACACAAGGAAATCCTTTGTAAAATCATAAGCAGTGAGCAACACTCTATGGTCAGAATTATGTGATTTAATGTGATTACTTGGGCACCCACGGGCAAAAAAAAAAAAAAATCGGAGCCTATGTCCCCTGGTAAAGAATGTCAGATTGAATCGCATTTTGTGTGTCTTATAATGCAGTTGTTATTCAGTGTAATATTTATTCAAAGTTATTTATTGCTTGATTAGGTTGTTTGCGTGTTCAAAGATTAGATTAGAAAGATTTTCACAACTTGCACTACAATGAACTTGGCTTTACACAGTGTACCTCATGGCATTGTTAGTGTAAGATCTTTTTACTGCTCTGCACTCCAGTGTAATCTGACGTGGTGGTTGAATAGTCCAACAAATATATCTGCCACACAGAGGTTTTCTGAGATGAGAGAAAAAAATCTCTCCTTCACATTATAAAACTACCAGTGTTGGAAAAACCAAGTATTTAACATGAAAGCTGTTGACTTTTCTTTGGCACCCTATGAGTAATAAATACACTATCACATTATGAATACTACGTTTTCACTGGGTAAAAATGGAGGAAGCCAATGTTCAAACTGTGTGTAGATCGGCTTAGTGGACTTACAATGTGCTCAGTACCTTCGCCAACAGACGGGGTGAAGGTTTATGATATTGTCCGCATTCATACATACACACATACATACATCCAACTTTTCACAAAAACTACTGACCTGAAATGCATGAAATCTTCAGGGATGATTTATCATCATCCACTAATCAATCATATTTTGGTATCAAGCAGCTCCCGGAGAGGTAAGATATTTACTTCGTTGTGGGCACACTGGAGCTCCGCGGGGTGCCATCACTCAGGGTTGTAGTAAGGAAGCTGTCGTGCTAACGCCGCTCCACAGCTTGCAGCTGATATCTTGTTTCGGCAAGTATCCAGAAACACTAGTGTGGGGGCATTGACTCGGGTAGAGGTGTATCTGCGTGCCCCTACACAGTGTGTGGCACCGTGATGTTGCTCTTAGTGATGGCAGCATTGACATCAGATAACGGCTAACGTACTAGAGATGCTAACTCAGTTCCTCAAACAAATGTGGCGCTGGCGAAGGTATGCACTCTACTGAGTACCTCTTCTAGTTATGTTTTTTGTTTTAACGATGAGCAGAGTGGTGATACTTGAAACTCTCCCAGTCATTGTTTTAGAGTAAGCTGGCACATGTTTATAAGATGTATTTTAAACAAATTAAAATCTGGCCTTTCGTAGTTTATTCTTTTAAGTGAAGGCTCTGATTCTTTCCATGAAAGCCCTTAGGTTTGCTCCCACAGTCCAAAGACATGCATTTCAATCCAGTTGTTCTCTCAAGATAAATTGTATTTGTGAATATAATCATTGTCCTGTGATGGGCTGGAAACCTGTCGTGTCCTTTGTTGGGGGTGTAACTTCCACGAATCATAAACCAGCGGACGTCTAGTGTACGTCTGCCTTTCAAGATATTTTGGGAGATTACTTCAACAAAGCCTGTTTGAATCAATAATTATCTGAAATGATATGTTGAGTAGATTCCCTTGTGAGAGGCATGCTCTGTATATAATATAGCTTTGTGGGTGGCATAACTGTCTTCCAATGAGGAGGTTTCGGACTTGCCGAATTGTTTAAACTGGCGATAAAACAATGCAGCCTGGCTGACAAAACCAACAGGCGGCTAGCTTGCTCGTTATAGTCTGGGTTTCTGGTAAATCACAGATTAGATGGTTTATGACATTCTTTGGGGTGTTTTACCCTGAGAAGGGGGCCCCCGCAATTTGCAGGGATTATATGGTGTGCTTTATATTTAGGTATGCACATAAAGAGTATGAGTGAGGGAGAGCAGAGCATTTGCTTGGCTGTATTAGCACCATGCAAGAGCTAATCCAGCAGGAAGCTGGAAGCAACGGGGCTAAGTGGGAGCAAGTTTCAAAACAAACATGGCCAAAGATCCCAAACCTTCACTTAATCTACATTCATAGGGTTTAGATTTGGCTCAGGGGCCGAGAGATCAGCCAATCCTCAAGTGTCACCGAACAAGTCACTTATACCATTCACCAGGAGCTAAAACTGCCCTTTGTCCTCCCTGCTGAATCAAAAAGGGCCAGGTGACACGCTATCCGGGTAAAACGGAGCAGAAAATTCACCTTCTTCATAGTAAAACTACAAACGTGAAGTTTGCTGTTAAATCTATGTGCAAAGTGCCAAAGACAACATCCCCATGTTAAAATGTCGTGTGAGAACAAATTGGAAACATTCCTAGCATCTCTTTTCTCTGTAACATTTTTGAGTTTGTAAAAAAAACAAAGAGTGTTACAACAGTCAAATAATAAAACGAAACTCAACTTTTACATTTGTACGAGACACATCGTGTGTTGATATCCGTGTCCACGGTGTGATTATGACACAGAAAACGCCTGAGCCCTTGTTTTTTTTTTTTTTAATCAAGAACTTTTGCCTCTGTTACTTCTAGATAAATGCAGGACAGATTAAAAATGTAGTTGTTTGGCTTCAGGTATAGAAGAGTGGGTTGAGTTTGATGCAGGAAGTTTGCTTTGTAAACTACAATAATGAGCATGAGGCCCTATTCACACAGAAACCATAGTTTTGTGTTTTTGTTTCAGAAAAACATTTTGCATTTAGAAAAGTTTTGAATAAATAGAAACACAAAAAAACACCAGAACTGGGCTGTAGTTTGCATGACAGGCCATTCGTTGGTGCTGTACTCCTTGTAATACAACCAACCCTGCGTGCATGCCGATGACAGTACTGTGTAAACCCTCAAACCCCTTTAAAGTGTCTTTTATTGTTGTATTGGTCCAGGCAGTATCTGGTGTATGTAAGAAATGTGTCTCTGCATGTGAGCCAGATGACGGCGTAGTGAATGAACGCTTTTTTGGAAGAGTACTCTGAAATTCACGCATCATTACTCTTGGATCTGGCGTTATTGCCAATCTTCTCCCATGTGTGCAGAAGAACTGTTTAATATGACCGTCATGCGTATTTACAGTGATGTGTGTTTCTAGGAAGTTTTGTGTAAACAAACGGCCAAAATGTGATGTTAGTTTATCAATTTCACCTGAAAATGAATACTCAACAGATGTAAAATCACTGCATGGCACTATAAAATAATGTGATCACAGTAATCATACAGCAATCCAATTTCCTGCACTTTTCCAGCAGCGAACGTGGAGGAATCCATGTAAAGTAATGCAACGCAAAGTTTAACTGAGATTAGGGAGCTTTTGATATAAATTGTGCTCTTATGAGAGGAGATGTTCCTACACACATTCTTGCCCTATCTTTCACTTAGCTGTTGCTTGAGCCGAGATATCGCTCAGCTTAATAATCACATAAATGTTTTCACTCAGTCTCAAAGTTTCTATCCTAAAAAAAAAAAAATAAACATTTGCTTTAAAAACCAAATCTTTAAGACATGCCAAACTTTCTTCACTTCACTGAAGGTGTACTAGTTTGAAGTCTTTTTTTTAAACCTTATTTTTCGCCAATCAAATTCCCTATGTAGTCACCTGTTGTCAGATTAGACAGATGAAATTATTGCACACTGCTTCAAAGTGCCATTTTATTCATTAGGCTGAATATCTGCCTCTCTGTCATTCCTTACGTCCTTGCTTAATTTTCTATGAGATTATAAGACATTCTGCAGACGTTCTTATTAGATGTGTGAATATCAGCTTTCTGCACAAAAAAAACAAAAAAAAACATGGAAAACTGCTGCTTAATTAAATCTCTGGGAAACACAGCATTCAAAACACAGCAACCTTTTTCTTATTTTATATAAAATCAATATGATTTGAAAATAAATATGCATTACTGTTTTTACATAGACACAGAAAACATGTTAATAGTGAGGAAGAGACAAAGCAAACTAATAAAAAGGGGTCTAAGACTGATGGCAGAAACAATGCAGATTGTTATCCAAATTTAAAATGGTGATGATGGTGGTGGTGATGTGGTAGTGTACAGTATGCCGAGCTGCTAGCAGTAGTTTATTCGTATTTGCATCTTGCACAACGGACAAAACACCGGTCCGCTACTTATTTAAATACTTAAATACAGCCTACTAACACCCATACACAGATGTGCACATCAGCAAAAGTGGGTGAAAACACACGCACAGACACACAGACACAGACGCACACGAGTTACATTTCTACACAGCACCCACACCCTTAGATGAGAGGGGTTAAAAAAGAGAAGATGTCATTAGTACGTCAGTACAAATGATCCATTTAGGGAATGTCAACAAATTAGATTTTTTTTCTTGTTTTTTTTTTTTGTGTTTGTTTCATAGAAAAGCATAGATCCTCCATGCTGATAGTAGCCATCAGTGACCTTACACAATGGGGGACTACAGGACAGACACAAGTACATAACACTGCATACATAAATAGACCGAATTAAATATGGGTATATTGGCTATATTGATGACCAGTATCCCTTTAATAGTATATGGCACTCCGGAGCTTCCTCTGATTGCGGTCGTGACACGGAGTGATTCCACGTCCATCCTGAAATGTCCTCAGAGGAAAGGAGACGACAGTCACCGGGTGACAGGCTCCAAATGTCCATCAACTGTCCCCGTCGTCCTGCTGTCTTCGCCCAGAAACAGCTCATCCATCATTTTTTTGAAAGGAGAGTACACCCATGTCCTCTTCAGGCTCACCCGCTGTTTTAGCAGTTAAATATAGCTCAGATTTGAGAGGTTTTGCATGTTATGATTGACACACAACCACAGTAGACTCGTATCCAGTGAAGTAATTGCATACATACATTGACAATAAGACTACACCTGCATTGCAAGCCTGTTAGAAATGCAAAACCACATGGCGGCTATTTTGCTTTTAGTCAAATGATGGGTTTAGTTATTTGTATCTGTAGCAGCATAACAACTCTGTACTCTTTTTTTTTTTTTTTCTTTTTCTTTGTCATGGTCTATATACACACAGATATACAGTGGGAGGAAACTTCAGTCTTTCTTTTTGTTCTCTCTCAGTCAGTCCAAGGGGAATGCTTTCCACAGAAAAGAAGAGCTTACGGTTCAAAGGTCAAAGTGCTGTGCTGTGAAATATCTCTACAATAGTTCTTCATCTTGTACATCTGGTGCTCCCACCTCTCTCATCTTGGCTTGTCACATCTAGATGAGAAGAACAGAAAAAAATGGCATTTAGTGCATTCCATCCATCTGATTGGCCAAATGTGTTGTACTGTACATACTATATATTAATGTACAGTGCATGGAGACATTCGTTGTTGCAGTTCTGTCGGTCTTCGATTTCTAACAATACAATTTCAATGTATTGAACAGCACTAATACATGCAGCAGCATCAACCTCCATACAAAGAGAATCGGGATCAACGTTCCACTGTTTACAAGCTATTTGCTGACTGGGTTAGTCTGTTTCTTGGTACAAGGCAGGTAAAAGTACTGAGGATTTTTTTTTTTTTTTTTTCTGAAACAGTAGTCTTCTGTGGTTGGGTTGATAAGATTGTTAGCGCGAAACCAAACGAACTGAAAGACATTAAAGTGCACAATATGAACCACAGGCTTGGTTCTTTTGTCCTTTGTCACTCTATTAATGAGATTACAAAGAACATCTTTGCTTCCATATCAGCATTGTGATCTGGGGTTTTTCATCAGAATTGTCATTGAGTTGATAAGATTTATGCCAAATAACCTCACATCTAACTCACTTTTGTGAATGTCTTCTGGAAAACTTCACTGAACTTCTATATTTCTGGGATCCAGCCCATTGACTTGTGTCTTCAGTAGGGAACCAGTATCCACAGGCGTCTCTCCATATTACTTTAAAATACAACAGGAACTGGCAGAGTAGCCCAAACAGGGAATCCTTGACTTCAATGATAAATATTGTTGTATGGGAATGGCTGGAAACAGAACTCAAACGCAGCTATAGAAACATTTAATAACTCTTTCTCAGCTTGTGTGGGTGTGTGGACACTTAAGTTTCAAGCCTGCAACATGGCAGTGTGCACATTCTGCATCATTGTAATTTGTTTCTTCCATGACACCCACAAACATGTCCTTCACTTTTTATAGTTTTTGTCTGTGCAGTCTAAAAATGTCAATGCTTTTTTATGTTCAGACCTCACCGCTGGGCACGGCCTCAGTTTGCAGAGGCGGTGTTACGCAAGTCTTTTTGGCTTTGAGAGACATGGGAATTCTTGGAAACTAGTTGGAACATTCAGATTTGTAGTAGTTTATTGTAGTTTTCCAGTAAGTATGTTATCAATTTCGAGCAGGAGACATTCAAAGATTTAAAAGTAAAAGAAATGAGGGTAGAAAGGGGCCATGACTGCAGTCTGCTGTGTGACACTGGATATACTCAGTCATCAAACTGTTACCAAGCTACAATATGAGGAGCTTTAAGTTAGTTGTGTTATTACAAGTGCAACTAACGGGTTTAAATTGCAACCCTTTTTTTCCGCCCCCACCAAAACCACTTTGTCAGATCGACCAGCAGCACTTACTTGCAGGTCCTTTCGTTGAGCTCTAGCAGGCGTTCTTTACAGTATTCGTCTGTGTGTTTGCACGAGCACCGGCAGGTTGCAGGATCCTGTACAAACAAACGCTTTCTCCTCTCTGAGCAGTGATCACAACATGGCTCACAAACACTGGACAGACAAAGAGACAGACAGAGATGGGAGGAAGAGGGAGAAGCGGATTATCACAGTGTACCATTGCCACCCGTAAGCAAGGTCGACCTCAGGTCAGCCCTTTGATATGCTCCGGTTTGCTTCTCCGAGCCACTTGCCAAGCTGCCTTGCATGTGACACTTGGATTGTATTGCACACAGGTTTGCACAAAAATTCAAGCAGGAAAATCACCCGCCCACACACACACACCCCCGTCACCTCCCTCGTTGATTGGAGACCTCGCAAATGTCCTGTATGCGTTAGACATGCAGTCAATGAAGCTTTCGACCAGTTCATGCAACACAAAGCGACATGTAGAGGCATCGAACTACACACTCTTTTGCTTTCCCTCCTACAAACAGCCAGCGCTTGATAAAGAAGACTCGAGGGTCTGTTTGGTGCACCGTAAAGAGAAACATCATTTTATTGAGTGAAGACTGAAGACTACGTTTCCCCACAGAGAGACATGAGATTAAAAACATGGTCGGGAAAATGGTCTAAAGTACATTTCTTAGCAGAGACGAAGGCTTCGATACTCCACCAAAACCTCAAAATACAAATTACAAATGTACATACAGTCACGAATCTGTTCACAGTATGAGCAGTGAAGAAACATGCGATCATCTTCATATTAGTGTTGATAAAAAAAAAAAATTTTTCTCACTCTCAAGGTTTTCAGAGATAACAGTTGGCAAACAAAGAAACAAAAAACAGTACTTGCTAAACAAAGGCGATAGATAGCCATCACTTTTTCTCTTCACATTACAAAATAAGTACCAGCATTAGGCACAAGACAGCAAAACCAGTTTGTAAAGATGAAAAGAACAAAAAAGGGGAGAGGGAGACGGGTATGAGACACAGCAAAGCGGCACAGACTCAACACTGAGCGCAGGACCGTGATTACGATCCTGCTGATCCCGGCACAGATACCAGAAGAGTACAAGACCGTCTGCGATGTCATACTGGCGCATCTGTGATCTGCTACAGGAGAAGGTTCAGGTTGCACTCTGGAGCTGACTTAAAGTCAGTATTTTCCAGCTGAGCATGTCCATTATAAATCATGAAAGTAGCTACGGGACATGATGTTAGAAGCAAGTCGAACCTCAGGGTTTTGACCGTGTCTTTTCTTTTGAAACTACACATTGCTGTAACTCATCCCACACATTGGACCAGGTGTATCCATAGAGTCACATTCTTAGAAACATTGTGCTGGTTAGCTTAGGACAAGATTAGATGGAGATTTCAAGGTTTTGAGATGGGTTATGGTTTGTTTCTTGCGAGGTAGGATATGATCATGTCTGCTGTACTTCCCTGGTTATCAGTGTTAAGTAAAGTTTTGCTTAAAGCAGCGTTCCCACAACATGTTAACAAACAGGGCGGCAAGGACAACGGAAGAGCATTGCTGACGAGACATAGTTAGGACATTACACGGGAAGCAGCAGATTAATTGACGTGGCTGACGGGCAAAAAATAAATGGTACACGTTTAAAAGGGGCAAAAAAGCTCCTCCCAAATTAGCTTAACTATGAGAAGCGCAACACTCAGGTGCAGGTAGGTGGAGAAGGCGGAGCTGACATACGCATCGTGAATTGTTTTGTCACGGTTTTTCTTTCGTTTTCTCTTTTGGCCTTTGCCCTTGCCTTTCCTGGATTTTCTGCAAGAGAGACAGGACAACAACGCAGAGAGATACCTGAGAGATGGACTCGTGTTCAGATCTGAAACTGGTGTAAATTGTTCTACAGCTTTTTTTTTTTTTTTTTTTAATGTGGATAAGTTAAAGAGTCAAGCACATAATCACTAATTGCTATTAACTGATTTGCTCATTATTTATATCTTACATATGTTAAATCAGACAATCAGCGTCTGAAGACTTCACCTCAGTTATAGGGGACGATGCCAATCTGAGGTCATGAAAAAGTCGACTCAACTGGGAGCGTAAAAGAATGAAAATGATCTTTTTAGAAGGTGACACCATTGAAATGTGTTCTGTTTTGTGAAGGCGCACCTAAAATAATCTTGTGTTGTCTCCCATAAAGTCTGTCGTTTATGAACATGATAAAACATCTCGTGTTTTGTGAAAAGGTCTATCTATTGTCTGTCTTGCCTTCAAAGGACATGAGGTTCAATGACCCTGCAAAAGCAGGTAACTATTTGAGAAACCTCATCTCAGGCAGAAATTTGGGCATTTATAAGGACAATATGCCCAGACTGCATCTTTCAGAACATGTAGGTCAGCTTTTTTGCGCTGATTCAATGTGTTTCCGACCATGACACAATAAGAGCACACCGGTGTGTGATTACTAAGCATTCACGTGGTTTCCCAGGTGCAGGGTGGATTTCAGTGAACGTTTTGCCATCTAATATATTTACATTACAACATTTGGAAAAAAGAAAATTTAATGATTATATTTCTCTCGTCATATTTATAATCACAATACATTCAGATATTCCACTGTTATTTTATTAACGGCCCTTTCTTTTTTCTAACAAAGGAACTACATCTTTGAGCTCATTAGACTTGATGCTACTTCATTATTCCGTCATACATTTTTTTTTCAGTTAATCACCAATGTCTCGATCTTCAAAACAAAATATTGCAGACGGATGTTATTTGGTAGAACATACCCTCTGAGTTCACAGCCATGCTAGCAGCTCTGCGAGGTTTTACTTCAGCACAGAAGTGCCTTGAATATTTGTTATACAGCAAAATGTTGAGCGATAAATACAACCAAATCTAGTGGGTTTGTTAGTTTTGCTAATTTTCAGTCATGCGTTGAAGCAGTTTTGAGCTGATGGTGCTACTAAATGGAAAGTTAAGGAGTTAAACCGATGCAAATCATCTGCAGATCATGAATCTATTCAGGGCTTGAATCCCTCCCCACAATATGTCTTGCCTGTCCTATCTTTTGCTCTCCTTCTGTCCCTTAACCTTAACTAGAACAGCAGAAAGTCTCCACTTGACTAAAGTTTCTTCCTGTTAAAATTGAGTTTTTCCTTTGTACCGTCTCCGAGTTTTATTAATAAAAGTGCCTTGAAATGAATGCTGTATTTGGCACTATACAGCTAAAAAAGAACTGAATTAGTTGTGGAGTTGATTAAAAAAATATGCTATTATAACTCTAGGTGAAGTAGTGCAATGTAATAGGATGATATTGCTGTTTTAAGCTGAATCTTGTTTTTTTTCCCCACTTTTTCAAAGAAATGCTGTGAAGTTCCAATTACTGTTTGAGTAACAATTAAGCCGGAAAGGCTCCTATATGGCCTGGATTGGATGTTGTACATAACACCATCTACAGTGCCCTTCAAAAAATATGTTGTGAAAGAATAGTTTTAATATCTTTAAGTGACAATGGAGTTTCCCTTATGGATGCTAACAGTCGACGAGTTTCACAACCTCTGAGATGACTCACGGACGATAAAAAGAAAATGCGTCAAGCATCAGAAACAGAAGTTGAACGACCTGAAGACCATTACTTTGTGGAAGCACAACACCAAAGCCGGACTCATAAACAGTTATGGCAGGGTTAAAGAGACGGTCTTAAAGCTATCCTAGATATACATATATATGAGAGACAACCTGGCATAAAACCAAAAACACAAACCTACCGCGAACCGGCAGTGGAAAAATATTAACAGCTATTCACAGAAAGAAGATTAAAGCATTTTAGTGACCCTTAGCACACTGACATCTGTAGCCCGGGAAGGGAGGATCACTCGAGAAAGGATCATAAACACAAAAGTTTAACGTCTTCAAAAACACTGTTATCTATATCACAGCAGGCAGAAACAGAAGTAATAGAAGTTAAGTGGGATGTAAACGTTAAAGCTAGGTGGGGAGGAATGTAAAGGGGAGGAAACGTGTAAAGGACAGGTGTGGAAAGACCTCACCAAGTGTCGCTCTTTCACCTTAGTGAGATTAATTGGCATTGTCAATGTTTATCACCTTAGAGCTGCAGAATAATTTGTGCACACTATAAGATGTTCTCATGTGGCCTTTCCACTATGGTTTGAATGAAATATTGCTATCGTGGGGTGTTTTAGTGTGCATGTATGTTTTATCTCTTTGAGAGAAAGAGGAGAGATTAAAGGGAAGCAAATCGGTTTCAAAGAGCCTATAGTAAAATGTCATAAAGGCTGGGAATTGCAGATGATGGAGAGTGAGGTTTTTTTTTTTTTTTCTTCTTTACAAAGCAAAACAGGAAAAGATCAAATCTCATGGACCCATTGTTTCCCTTCAAATACCCAATTCCCATGCAGAAAGAAGGCTGTACTCACTTTTCTTTCTGTTCTTTCACTTCTTTCTTTAACCTGAAAGGCAGGAACACAACAACACATTAGATCACAGCGTGCAATTGTTCCCGGTAAACAGATATATATCGAGACCATCAGACTCCGTCAGCATGTGGGGGCACATATCAGTCTTCTCCAATCGCCATACGGCATCCACCTTACTATAAACTATGATAAAAGGGACTTTCACTTTCAAATACCTGGCTAAGTAAGGGAAACCACTGAGT
>OMNM01048856.1:0-24704 GCA_900302745.1 Parablennius parvicornis
AAAAAAAAAGGGATAAAAAGTGATAGAGCGACAGAAGGAGACATCCAGCAAGAGAACAGGCTCCTTTGAAATATGTTAAGAAATTCGTTTGCACTGACCCACAATACCACATCAGAGGGAATTTTGTACAACACTCTTTTCTGATCAGGGGCTGGTCATAGGAATTACATGAATAGGACACTTTGAAGTCATTGTTGTAAATAGCAGCCCAGTCCGTCTGAAGACTAAATGAGCACTCCAAGACATATGTCCTTGCATCCAGTATCTGTGGAAGTTGCTTTGTCACAGCGTTGGGAGTCAAACAAATCAAGTAATTTTCTGACACAAAAACCTTTGACTTAATCCACCTTTTGTGGCCTCTCTCTGTGTGGTCTGCGTCGTGCACAAATGGATTGATGGAAATGTGAATAGCATCGATTCAGAGAGGCAGACTCTTCATGCAAAACAGAGAAATACTCCGTGGCAATAAGCAAACATCAGTCTATCTTCTATTTGCTTTATGCAACTTATTTACACACACACACACACACACACACACACACACACACGCACAATTTCACACCTATGGTGAATTCAGAGAAGGGCTACGAATTAAATTTTCACCTGTGGTCCACATAAAAAACACATACAAAAAAAAAAAACTGAGCTGAGCAGTAGGTTGAACTCTGCTGTTTGAAATGAATGTATCTCCCATCAAGTTCTATTTTTCTTTGCATGTTTTGTTTAATAATGGTGATTCAGATCGTAATATTTCAAAACAATCAGTGAAAATGCAGAACATACATCCTCAAGCCAATGACAGTGCTTTGACCTTGACTTGTTTAAAAGTCTTCAAACTGCATTAAGTGTTTTTTAAAGTCTTTTGAAGGGGGATGAACCAACGCTATATCAGGTAAAGCGCTTATATAGTGTCGATCAAGTTAATTTGGGTGATCCCTCTCCCCAAATCAGATCAGATCCCTCAAATCAGATTAAAGTGAGAGATCACAAGTTAAAACTATGTAACGAAAAGCCAACTTTAATTCATATGTTTTCCTAAGGATTGAAACTTTAGGGCGTTTAACTTCTGTGCTGGACACATTTCATTACTGTTCATGGTTGTATCCACCATTTGCTGCCACCTCTGACATTTTTTTTTTGCTGAATCCAGAGTTGTTGACGATTTATGCTTTACCTTCTAGTTTTTTTTTAGACTTGAATGTGGCAACAAATTCTTAAAGTGTTACTTTATTCAACTATTTTCAGGCACAGTTGATGGGAGACCTATTGTTTATGGCACAGTTTACATGACAATGATCGACTGGAACCAACATAATTTTCTGCATTTTTTTTCATATTTTTAATGCCAATGTTCTGATGACTATCACAGTTCTGATCATTTCAAAAAAGATGCAGATTTCCTGTTTACATGAACAAGGAGAGCAGAGCATTTTGAAAATGCACCGTGCTATATTTCACTGACACATAACACTAATGTCATTTAGATGAACAGCCAAAAGGCAATCAAAGTTTGTCTTTTTCACTTGAAATCGTGTTGCCAACACATGTCCCTTTGTTTTTGTCTCTCTCGATCATTAAGTGGAAAAAATTGATTGCTGTTCATTCCTTCGATCACCAATATACCATCAGATGTCCAATCAGCACCACAGTACATCACATGCACTATTTACCATTTCATTTATTATCCCTCAAATGTCACACAAGCCCAAGTCACATTTACAGTCACCAAATAAATTCAACTGCAGGTTTTTGCACGGAAGGAAACCAGAGTGTCCAGTAAAAACACGAGCATGCACAGGCCTCCAGACTAGAAACCGATCCGTTATGTCCCTTCCTATTAACAACTGCCATTTAATTTTAGAAAACTATTAATAAGACCCACTGCAGGTTTGATTTGTATGTACTGGAGTGATATTTTGACAGGAAAAACTCAGTTTCTCTTGCTAGGTGTTTGTACAAACAGAATAAAGTGCATATTCAAGGCCATGTGGCTGTCAGACTGTCTTGTCAAAACAGCTTAATCACCAGCACGCTATCAGAAAGCAGCTTTCTGTGAGCAACAGTCCTCATTTCAGAATTGACTTCAATTTACATTTTGAAATCAAAATGTTCCAAAGTGACTACAAAGTCCTGAAATTGCTCCAAGGAAGTTTTTGTCAGCACATAAAAGTATTCTCACTTGTGGTGGAGTTCCTTTAGGATTGTGGTCTTTGTTTTGTTTAAGTGTCTTCATTGTGAACACTGTTTGGCTACCTCCTCTTTGTCAGGGCAGCGTGGCTCCATTTTGCTTATGTTGTCAACATTTTGAATGTTTTGTAGCTCTTGCACTTTCTGTGATGCTTCCTTGAAAGCTCAAACATGAGAGTTATTGTGGCGCTTCTTAAAGCTGACACAACCTTGTAATTGCCAGTGGGAACATCTTTGAAACTGAGGCTGTTACTTTAGAGTTGAATTTACTGTTGAAATAATGCACTCTTTATTGTCCACACTATAGAATCATTGTAAAGTCAAGATTTGAGGGTTTTTTTTATGTTGAATGTTCTTAGTTAAATCTTGACTGAAAGCTGCACCTCCCACTTAATTAAAGCTGTAAAAACCAACCGCACACATTTCGGTCCTGAATAAGCACAGACAGGGATTTTATTGCACCATTTCAATTTTAATGGAAATATTTAAGGCTATGAATTGAAAAGGCCAGGATACATTTATGCAGTGGAATGTGTTAAATAGGTTTTGGGGAAAGACTGAGGCTGTAAAATGGCAAGAAAAATAAAATCATCAAATCGAGTAGTGACCACTTAAATGCAAATGAGTGTTTCCAGTGAAATTAACAGGGTGCCCCCTGGGCAAACGTCTAATCAGCCGACTCCCCACTTAGTCCAGTGAGTAAAGGCAGGTTAACATAATAAAACACAGCTTTGGCAAAGTGTTCTACTGTAAGTCTCATCGAGGGGATTCAGTTTAACACGTGCCCGCAGACAAGACTGGCAAGGTGAATTTGAGAAAGAGGATGCAACTGAGAGTGAGAGCTTGAAACCACATGCAAACATAGTCACACAGTGTCTGTGTGGGCAATGTCTGCCTGGAAAACCACCTGCAGTTCCATATTTACCACAGCCTGGGCAAACAGCAGTGAACGAGGACTGCACACGCACCTGCTGTTAGACAGTACATGATGCCGTCTGTATTTTACAAAGATATTGTGTGATCATGTTTCCTCAGACAAAACAGTGTTCTTGCTGAACACATTGTGCTCAGAGGTGTAGCTGGGAGGGGGAGAAAAGCAATGTGCAAATGAAGCTGGAACAGATCCAAGCTTCCTAAATAGGCTTTTATTGTGTTATGGTTAGAGATCTAGCTGTTGGCCTTAATCTTTCTTTACCCCTACACGGAGCAGTTTTCTTCTTTTTCTTCCCTCCACCAGATCATTTCCGATATTAAGTCAATTAAATCCAAAATAACACGGCCTTTATGTAACTGGAGCAGGGAGTTGAGTCATGCACAAACACCTACACTACTCATGGGTAGCTGGAGGCTTCTTTTAAATCATTTTACCCCAATAACCCAGCTCTGTTAATCTATGGTGTGATATCCTCCAAACGTTTTCGTCTTTAAAGTGCCAGTTCACCCAAATGACTCTGTGATTTATTGTTTGTCACCATTGAATTTATGTGTTTTATTAGAACAATCCTCAATAGTTTTTCTTCATTTATTCATGGAAGGGATTTAAAAAGAAAGGATGTAATTACTGTATTTTCCAGACTTGTACAATAACATAACGGTTACTTTACAGTTAATTGTCACGTTACCAGCTTATGGTTTCTACTGGAACAACTTTTTTTTTCCCAGCAGAGAACTACAGCAGTACATAAATGACTTATCTATTCAAAATGCTCTGCCTTTTGCTTCATGTGGTTGTTAACTTTGATGCCGATTTTGTATTTTGCAATCAACAGGAAGTTAGCTTGGCTTAAACTGGCTGAAAAAGTTATAAGCATCTTTTCAGCACTTTTTCCATGTGTTACTTAACTGTTTGCTGCACTTTTCAATTCGTGTTTTTTTTTTATCATTTATGTAGCACTAAATACAACGCAATCATCTCAAGGCACTCTCTTTCAAAGAAAAACACTACTATTTTCCTTGAGCTCCATTTTTTCATGTGACGAAAACATCAATTGAAGCACAGTGTGGTTTCATGTGTTATGTGTGCTCACGTGCATTCACAGCATTAATGACAAAAAACCTTTTCTTTTCTGTTGCCTCCAGAGATGGCAAGCTGGGTCTCGCTTCTCTTCTTCCTCATCTGCCGGTCAGTCTCGCAGGCGCAGGAGGACGGCAGCAACAAGCTCATCGTGGAGTTCAACTCTGAGACCCCCATTAACAATGTAGTCCAAGATCCGCAGACCGGCCGCATCTACCTGGGAGCTGTCAACACCATCTTTCAGCTGGGGCAGGACCTCCGCCAGCAGGCCCGGGCTGAGACGGGCCCTAAAGAAGATGCCAGGACCTGTACGCCCCCGGCTTCAGCCTGCCAGGACACGAAGCTTATGCCCAACCTCAACAAGCTTCTGCTCGTTCACCCGTCTAATGGCTCACTTATCGTGTGTGGCAGTCGCTACAGGGGCATCTGCTCCCTCCTCAACCTCTCCAATGTGGAGCAGCAGCTGTATTACAGCGACAGTAAAGGCGAGAGAACTTATGTGGCGAGCATAGAGGACAATGTGAACGTGGTGGGTGTCATGTCCAACTACTCAAAA
Source organism: Parablennius parvicornis (assembly GCA_900302745.1). Lineage (NCBI taxonomy): Eukaryota > Metazoa > Chordata > Actinopteri > Blenniiformes > Blenniidae > Parablennius > Parablennius parvicornis. The sequence continues at coordinate 4,758 of OMNM01048856.1, forward strand.
GATTCACATACATTCAATGTGTTTCTGGTTGGGAAGGGCTACGGAAGCCTGGACAGTACAAAACTCATCAGCACACGGATCCTTCAGGACCTCCGGGAATGGGTTGTGTTCGAGAGCATCATTGAGGCATCCACGGTACAGACGACGCCATTTGTTCCCAAGTACTTGCACGACTTCCGGCATGCCTTCAAAGATAATGGTTTTGTTTATTTCCTCTTTTCTCGGACTCTTGACGGTACGGATACCAAAAACTTGACCTTTATCTCTCGTCTTTGTGAAAATGACCACCATTACTACTCCCACACAGAACTGCAATTAAACTGTGGCCCTAATAACCAATTCAACAAAGTCCAAGCTGCGTACGTGGCTTCTCCAGGAAAAGAGCTGGCACGAGCCATGTCCGAGTCGGGAATGGGAATGTATGGGAAGGTTGTGTCATGGAGTAAAGTTCTGTTCATGGTGGCGAGTCCAGACGCCGACGACAGCATCTCTGCTCTCTGCATATACCCACTCAACTCAATCAATGAGCGTCTGGTGGACATCATCAGCGCGTGCTACAGCGACTCTGGGAAGATTTCCGGCACTCCTGCTGTGGACATTCCCTACTCATCTAAAACAGACGAATTCTGCACATCAAAAATTGCGGTATGTGTTTTGTCCTGATAGTTAAGTGAACTTTAAATGAGTCTCTTTGAACTGAAAGGGAGAAGGTGAGATATGCTTTGAAGAAGTCCCTTTGGTATAATCAATAATGCGCAGATGTGCCACAGTTTACTTTGGTGTCACAATGTTTACTTTGTTCGGCACATCCTTTGTATCCTTCCATCTTCGTCTCGTTCCAGCTCACACATTTTTTCTCCTTGTCTCTTTCCCCAATTCCCTCAGCTCATTTAGAATACAGTGGCAAGAAGAAGAATGTGAACCCTTTGAAAATTTCAGTTTTCTGCTTGAATCAGCCATAAAACTGAACTTGATCTGCATCTAAGTAACAAGTATAGTCAAACATGATTTCTTTGATCTAATACCTGACATGCAATTATAACCTATATCGTCAGTGAGCATAATCTTTACCATTCACCTTGCAACTTAAAAAAAATAAGTATATCTTTTGTTATTGATCCATCCAGCCATCTTTTATATCTGTGCTTAATGCAGTGGAAGCAATTTAGAGCGTGAAAGTGCAGATTACTGCATGACTGATGCTGCTTCCCATTTGCTTCCAATATGAACATGTCCGTACTTGGAATGATGCCACTTTCTCAGAAGACCAGTGTTGTAGCATCAGATTCACAAAATTGCAAGCCAGTAAATTGTAGGGATGTGTTCAGTCAATCTGTTGGTGTTTTTTGGAAATAATTTGAAGAAAAAAGAGCCACACTAGCTTGAAAACACAACTTGGGGTCTTAGAAACTTCTGATTTCCATACCAAGCTGAATGGGGAATGTCTCTGTTATACTGAAAATCACTCTGGTTTCCAAAGTCAGAGGCAAACAGAAGCTGCACATGACAAAAGAAAGCTCTATTTATAGTGAAGAGTTAGCAAGCTTAAAGCCAGTAAAATAAACCCATTCTTAAGCCATGTGCAGAGCTACTTTGACCTATATAAAATTTTGAATTTGCTTTTCAATACAAACATCTGCTGCTGTGAACCAAGAAGAGACTTCTGAAGACCTTCTATCAAGAATCTCTGTTAAGCATGAGACTGGAGGGGCTTACAGCTTCATCTCAAGAGTTTCAACGTTCTCAACTGGAGATGATTCAGTGCTTTGACTAACTTTTCTTCAGAAGTGGGAACCTGGCCAAGTTGAATGCAAAGCCACCATCCAAAATGCTCAGGGAGTTATAATGAAATCTAGAGTGACAGCTAAAAGCTTGAAGGAAATGATGTGTGATGTAGCAGGACAATTACCCTCAGCATGGACTTACATCTACTACAGAATGGAGTCAAAAGAGGAAAATCCACCTCTGGGTGTAGACCAGACTTGAACTCTATAGAAAGATGTTTATTGCCAACACTCTGGCAATGTGGCTAAGCTGAAGCATTTCTGTGTGGAAATCTAATTTGAAATTTCTCCTGAAGGTTGTGCACGTCTGGTCAGCAACTACTGCAAGTATTTGGCTTAGTTTTGCTGCCTAAGGAGGTTCAAACGGTTGCAGAATTTATGCACTTCCTCTCACAGCACTGAATTTTTAATGGCTGTGTTAATTAGAAACATGAAATATTGGACTGTTTGAATAGTTTTGGGTTAAGCACATTGTTTTTAATGCAGGTCAGATCATATTTTATCAAGAGTTCATGCAGAAAATACAAACTAATCTCTAATGCCTTCCAATCTCACATACTCTACTTGGCACTGTTAAACCATGTATTAAGTGCAGGCATACAGCAGCTCAGTCAGTACATTTAGAATAAAAATATTTGGCCTCATGCTGAAAGTTGATACTGTCATATTTTAAGTTGAGAGTTTAATGAATCTGCAGTTGATTGCTCTTCATAATGCTATTGGCACTGCTGTGCCAACAGCACATTGCTGACACAGATACAATTAGCAGATGAATGACATTAGCAATAATAATTTTCTCCACATTGGTTAAATTAGATAGCAATTAAACTCGGTTTAATTCAGCTGTTTTGCCTTCTTTTGACCAGAGGGCAAATCATTGCCACTCATACGTAAAATAGCACATTGCCTAATTTTTTGAGCGCTTTACTTATAGCTCATCATCTCATTGGCATTTCAATTTCTCGGAAAGCAATGCAACACACATTGATCACTTCTAGCTAATGACTGCTAATTTAAGCAGTGTTATCATTTTTGTTCCGAACTTGCTAATAATAGAAATTGCACCTGCCGTTGGATACAATCCTCACACAGACTGTTGTGTAAATAAATATTGTTCATGCATTAATTCTAAATGCTGCTATGTAATTTATACCTGCTTCTCAGATACCAGTGTAAAGAGCTGTAAATGAGAGTGATGACAAAATAGTGAACCTGCGGATGACTAACAGTAACTGTGTCGTAGAGCTCATTCAGTCCATCTAGGGAGCAAAATTCTCTTATGCTTTGGATTAACAGGCAAACAATAAATATGTCACCCTTGTTCCCCTTTCACAGAAAGATACACTTGAACAATTTGAGTGCGGTGCAGACTTTCTGCCTTCCCCTTTGGCGAGCAAGCCAAGATATGCCTTAAAGGCAGAGGCAGTGTTGACCAGGCCGGGCCTTCTCACCGCTGTGGCTGTTGCTGTGGAGAACGATCACACCATCGCTTTCTTGGGGAACAATCAAGGAGAGGTTGCCAAGGTGAAGTGGTCTCTTAATGTTTCGTATTATGAGCAGATTTCTCTTTTCCCATGCAGAAGTAATGTCATCTGAATTAGAAAACCTCATATCTGACAAGGTTTTCGTTTTTTGTTTTTTTTTTATCTTTGTGTCCAGGTGCACCTGTCTGCAGAGCCAGATGTGTACAGCAAGGTTCCCGGTGACACTATCGGAGACAAGGTCAACAAGAACCTATTCTTTGACCTCAGTCACAGCCACCTCTATGTGACTACAGAGAAAAAGGTGCGTATGTCAGGACTATTATAGCGCATGCATCATGGACAATATGTCTCCACAGGGTTCGAGCGGAGCACTGTGTGTAGGTCACCTAGTTTATTGCAGCTCTCCGAACTAATCACTGCAGCCCACCTACATGGGGAATATACATTTTAAGCAATAGAAATGATGCCCTTGGTGTGGTGGCATGCCTGTGTCCTGATATTGTTGATGGCTGCTTTGAATAAAACAGAAGTTGTGGTGTTTAAAGTGGCTTCTTCACTTGATCTTCTTTGTTATTAAGAGTTTAGCTCAGAGACAGAGGAGGAAAGTTAAGCTGTTTACTATTTATGTCTGTCTATTTTTTCTCACGAAGTTGATATATTGTGTGCCTTGAAAGAAGCAATTGAAATTGCTTTTATAAAAATACCCAATCTTTTTGACGACACTGTGTACACTCAGTGTACATCAGATAGTTCCAGAGATAGAAGTCTTATTTATATACAATTGTTTCTTTACAGGGATGTTGTCTCAAATGAATTAGTATGGAGAGTACGTTTGATGTATTGTTATATATTTGTATTACTTTACAAAAGTAAAGTACCTGTGCATAGTCGCGCAGCATATTAATATTGCATGTCATAGAGCCAACCATACAAATTAATGTACAGCTGTGTATTGGAATCTGCATACACGGAATCGTATTTTATAAGATGGTCAGCCTATTTGTGGCCTGATAAGATTGAACTGCAGTACAGTTTTATTTTACGACATTGAGTCAAATTAAAGATTTAGTAAGTGTTTCAAGGCGATCACATTGTGAAGCTGTAGGCTAACAGAGCGGGTTATGCTCTTTCAGAAGTAGTTTACATGAAATGTTGTCCAACTGTGTTTGAAATGGAAAGCATATATTGCTCTGCTGTGTTTCTGTAGTCGACAGTAGAAAGGAAAACCAACTATCTGACAAATAGAGGATGTGTGAAATCGTTTATGTATGGAGGAAACAGTTCAAGATGGTATCTCCTAGAAGGCATTTTTGGTGTCGCAACAGGTTTTCACACAATTATCAAAAAAGTTGTAAGCAGTTAGAAACATGTTGGGGCCCTGGACTATCATGCTGTACTTTATGTTATGGTGCATTTAGTTGATTACCAGATTATATTTGTGTTTTTTACATCATTAGTTGTTATTTTTGAAAGCTGTAGGATCAGTACAGGCCAAGGATACCAAACTTATCCCAGTTCCAGCCCAGATTGATCTAAAAATGAGCCAGAACAGCAAAGTGATTACATAACAACCTTTAATTAACAACATCTGTGAATGTTTCCTTTTGCTTAAGTCCAAACAAGTGTAGGTGTATTTTGGAAAAGTAAGCATTTATGTTGATGTGTTCGGAAAACATTAACACTTAGAATAATTTTATTTATAAAATGCGCACTTTCAAAATTATACCAGCATTTACTTTAATTTAAAAATCACAGTTACCAGTATGGTTTTCTTTGTAATTTTTCCACTTTGCAATGTAGTTTTGCCTTGTATTTGACACCATTGTTATGATAACAGTGCCAGTCCTTCCTGTGTTAGATGCTTGACATAGTCTGCAACAATTTTTTTAATGGTTTTGCACAAAAAACGTTTGCAAGAATTGTATTCAGTCTTTACCACAACTACACAATTTGTTTGACCCCCTTTTTATTTATTACCCTTGCCCTTCTCTGAGAAGCATCAGATGCTGTCTGTCACTCATATGTTATTATTTTAATGCCCTCACTTCAATTTGGTATTTGACAGACCATTTGAATGATCTTATTTTTATATTTCCCACCACTTTGAACAGAAAGCCTGCAGTGTTTTCATCTAGTAAAAAACTAAGTGAATATGTGGAGCAGACATGTGAGACCATGAGCTGTGACAGGGCTCGTATCACCCTCTGCACTCGCTCACACCTGCAACAAACCAAGCAGCTTTACAAGCTGTACTTGTAAATGCTTCCTATTTTGTACAGTGTCTCCCCCCAAGGTGTGCTGTTTGATCATATTTCATGTCGTAACGCTGTAGATCACCAAGGTGCCAGTGCAGACGTGCCTCCAAAAGAAAGACTGCCAATCATGCGTGGAACTGAGGGACCCTTACTGTGGCTGGTGTGTCCTGGAGGGCAGGTGAGGATCTCTTTCTCACACACATAAACACAGACACACATACAGATTCACACACGCAGCACCAGACTAACACAAAACACCCACACACGTACAATTCCATCTGTAAAACACAGCGGATATTTGTTCTGTGTTTTATTGTGGACAGTTTTAGTGTGTCTCCATGTTTATATTCCATCCCCTGTTGTCCGTGCAGCCGTGAGGAATTAAAGCTGTTTGTCAGCCTCACAGCAAAGGCAGATCATGCAATTTACTCTCATCAGCCTATATCCATCAAGGTCTGGAGGGTAGCGAGGTGTGCATGTGGCAGGTGTTTTACAGGGATCTGATCAGGAAAACACAAAGCAAATATCTTTCCTTTGAAAGTCAAAGTGTTCTTATATATGAAGTGCGATCGACTTGGCACCACGACAAGAAAGAAACCATTTTTTAGCATTTCTTTTTCTTTTTCTTTTTTTTTTTTTTTTTAAAGTAATGCCCTGATTAGATTGTGTGAGCTGAGGAATGTTATTTATTTCTGCATTACAATGAATTCTGATATTTGGAGCGCTAGTTTGATAAAACATTTGCCATAGACAAGAAAAAGAGGGGACAAATAATTTATGAGACTGCAAAACAATTGATTTTGAGCTCATTTGCTTTCTTGTTAACTTCTAGTTCTTGAGAAACCTTTAATCTCTTTGATTTCACACCATTATGGAATGCTACATTATGTGACATGTTGCTGTTTGCACATTATCAGACCTGGGCTTCTTGTATTGAATTTTTCTTTGTGTGGTTTATGTCGCTGCTCCACAATCAATTACAACAAAAACATGTTTGGCTGTAATTTATAATGCGATTTTACAACATTATGGTTTTCTTGTTACCATTTCACCATATGATAGACGTGGTAATCATTACAATCATAGTAATCAGCTGAAATTGTGCTATGGATTGATTCAGAATCAGTTCTTGATTTATTATATAATATATAAAATCAAGATTTTAAAAACAGCTTTGACAAGGTATTTTGCCTAAAGTTAATCTGAAGCTATTAGAATCAGGTAGCATTGTTATCACTTTAACGTTGTTTGTAACTATACATAACTTAAAACATGAACAGGCCTTTTCGAAGTCACATGGGCACACATCAAAATCAGTTTGAGTCTAATTTGTTTATTTGAAGTTTTGTGGAAGTGTTGAGGAAATGTGGAGCAGTCTCCTGCGAGTTGTTCATTCTTCCTCCGAAGGTGTACCAGGAGGTCTGAGTGCCGACGGGCAGAGGAGAAGAATGGCTGGTTGTGGAGCCCCAGGCAGCAGTGTGTCAAGATCGTATCCTTCTATCCCCCGAACCTCTCCTGCAAAAAGACTGACAAGGTACTGCATGGCTTTCTCACTCATTCTCTGCTTTTGTTCTCTTTTTTGGTCTCTGGCTCTGCAGTACACAACTCGCCTCACATCTACATCACACAAACATGCTTAGCCTGAGTATCAAACTGTTTACGTTTTGAACCAGAGACCTGAGCTCCAGGTCTCCCTGCTTTGTATTGATCCATAAGGAAAAACTCCAAACTGTCTTATTATAACTAGCATGCTTGATTTTTCTCACAACCTCAAGATGGAGTGCTACTGTTCTGCACTTTGTCGCCCAATCTTTTTTCCATCCACTTTCAGTCGCAACCTTTCTGACTCACTGCTGAATTTCAATCCACTGCACAGCTTTTCCTCTCTCATTCTCAGCCAATTTCTAGCCCTTCAAATTCAAATAGAGGCACATATCACCGAACCAGAATATAATGGAATTGTTATTTTTATTGACAATTTATTTTACAGTGACATGTATTTACACATTAGATTTATTGCCATCACTAGTTTGAGCATTCTTTTGTTTCAGAATTTATAATATGTACGTTTTGTATGTTGTTTTCATAAGATAAGATGTTTTCTTTCTATTCTTTAACAAAACAATTAATATAGCAATTATATTAAATGTTGTTTCAGATGCACCTGTAGTTTCTCTACTATAACACCAGTTATACTTAGCATGTTTAGATATTGTGCATCAAGCATAGAATTTACGTCAGCCATGTATAAACAAGGAAAGTATAATGTTGTGATCACATTTAATGGGAGAGCCTTTGCTACGATAATGTAGATATATGTAGGCCATTTTTATTCTCCAAACACAAATCCAACACCAACTCCATACATTCAACAAAAATCACAACTTTAAACCATGCATAATTTCCCTAAATAGTTTCCTACATACATGGCGAGATTATGGGATTATGATTATTTGATTTTTTTTGAGCTATAAAGAAAAGGTAATCGCTTTCGAAATGTTGCTGACAACTGGGCTATGAAATCATAGGTGACATTGGTTTCAGTGAAAACCACACTCTTATTTTTCTCTATCATCTTCGTAACTGCACAGGTAAAGATCAACATCCCCTCCCTTCCAACGATCGGGATGTCTGACCGTCTACACTGCGACATCGAGACATTCCGGAGTGAAGGCGTTATGTCTGACTCTGGTCAGGTCTCATGTGATCTGCCCCAACCTTCACGTATACCGCTGACGCCTGAGGACAAAGGTACGCTCTTTCTAACTAACTGCCCTCTCATCATCCTCTTTCAAGCCAGATATGAGGTTGATCATCAGGTCTGTCAGGTTTAATATATGTTAACTAGTTTTGCTGAAAAGTTTATCACGGTTTATCCACAGAAAATTTGACAACATTAAATTAGAATGCAGATCTTGCATTGAGCAGTATTGTGTTTAAATGTAATGGGAAAAAGGCATGGGTCTAATCTAAGTAACCTTAGTTTGTCATTTGCATCACTATTGGAAACAAAACAAAGACCCTCTACATTAAACAAAATAAAAATAACTTGGGTAATAACATGAACATATCAACTACAGCAGGGAAGATTTTGCCTAACAACACTGCAACACATCCACTTTGTGTCTGGGGTAAAGACAGTCACGTAAACATTTCAAGTCATCAGGAAAAGATGTGTGTCAGTAGGTTTACCATCTCAGCTAAACAACCTTCTATTCATCAAAATATAGATTAACATTAAGATGCTTTCATTCTCAATGTACGTAAAATACAATGAAATTGTGTTGGCAATCTCCGACAGTCGCAGCATAATGGGCATTGAAAGTCACAACCGAATATGAAAAGTTAAATCAAAGAAACATGAAAATACATAGGCTTCAGGATAGATATATGAACAGGAAGTTATATGAAGTGTCTATTGGACAATTATTTCACGTTTAGAGGTGATGGGTGTATTATTACAGGTTATGAGTTCAGATTCTCCAGAGCTCTGGGAAAGAGGGAAGAAGCTGTTCCTCAGTCTGTTTGACCGAGTGCGGATGGCTGTGAATCTTCCTGAGGGGAGGGAGGTGAACAGGGAGTGACCGGGGCAAGAGCGGTCTCTTCTGATGTTGACGACTCATCTGTGTAGTCGACTGGAGTAAATGTCACACAGTTTTGGGGAGTGGGGAGCCAACGATTCACGATCCATATAGCATCTTTTGCAGCTACATCATTAAACCACCAACATGTGCAGTTAGAAGCTCTCATTGTTATACATGAGAAGAAATAGGTGCTAGAATGCATTAATCAACGAGTTGAAAGGTGTTAAAAGAAGAAATGTAAGGCTGTGAGTGACTTTGACAAGAAGCAAACTGGTAGTCTGGGTGCTCATGCTAACACCACTGAAAGCCTCTAACAAAGGCTCCTACAATGAGAATGAAAGCATTACAAATGAAACCAAGGATCAATGGATGAATGAAGGCAGCCTCGACTGATGAATCACATTTTCTTTAACAACACATGTGCTGTATGCATTTGTCCCCCTGATGCAAATAACCTGACCAAGCGCTACTGCAGTTTGACGAGGCTCCCTTAATAGTTTTCCATTATAGTGTCATGTGTCATGCCACGCTGAACAAATGGTTTATGAACAGTTTGAAAAACTTGCGAAAGATTTCAAGGTGTTAATGTAGTCCACAAAGCCCCCTAGATTTCAGTCCAATCAAGCATCTGTGGGATGCTCCATAAAAACAAGCTGATCCATAGCAGCGGTGTTTCACAACTGAGAAGACTTAAATGATTTGCTACTAACATTTTGGTGCCTGAGCCCACAGGACACCTTCAGACATCTTTAGAGGACCAGGGATATATGAGACTGTGCTATATTTGCATAAATGGTTTAGATGTTGTGGGTGGTTGGCTGTTGTCTTTATAATTCAGTCTGTTTCCTGATCCTGTTCATGGGTTTGCAAATGGTATCCTCTCTAAAACCTTTAACCTATTTTTTTTTTTTACTTGTACCTACTTTAGATTCTGTGGCCGTGGCCATCAAGATATTTGTCAACGAAACTGTGCAGCTTGCCACACGAGAGTTCAAGTTCTACAACTGTGCTGCCACAGTGAAGAAATCTGAAAACACACCGTGAGTCTGGCTCCTAATCTATCAGTTCTGGTCTGTCACTCAGAGAAAATACACAGTGACACTGAACACAGCATCAACTGACAACCTTGATGTAAATGTATCACCACGCTTGAACAGATGAGAGATCAAGGCTCTGTTTGTAAATTGTGATGCATGGTAGTTTTGGATGCACCTCCTGCATTTTCTCTCCTCCTTTTATTACCAAGCCGAGGAAATTGCTTCAGTTTCCTTTTCATTAATCAAAAAATGAAAGTCGATCTTGCCAGTTTTTTCCCTGCTTGTTTTTTTTCTTTATTTCTTTCACATGGAGGAATGTGTGATGAACGAGCTTTGCTTATGTGAAGTTGCAGAGATCCATTTCATTGTCAGCAACATAGATTTTTGTGCCGGACGCTCTCTGATGAGATTGCATGTTTGTGTGTATGTTTGTTTGTGTGTGTGTGTGTGTGTGTGTGTGTGTGCGTGCTTGCGTGTGTGTGCGCGTGCGCATGTGCGCGCGCACGCACTCACACCCACTGTTGCCTAATTAAGTGTATGAAAGCATTTTTCTCCTCATCTTGGTTGTGTATCATGTTTTTCTGTGTTTTCAGGTGCAATGCGTGCGTCACCAGTTCATGGGGTTGCCAGTGGAACACATTGGATCACACCTGCAGTGATATGGACGACAGCGCCGTCGGCTCCCACATCATCAAGTACCGTCAGGTCAGTAATTTAAAAAAGTTACTTGCTAGTTAAAGTCTAGGCAAGGTGTCTTACCCTTGATCTGATGGGATATGCAGAATAACAGTTGCTGAAGACTGTAGCTAAAGTTTCAAAGGACACACCTTATCGCCGCATGTGATGCGGCGCCTGAGTGATCCACTTTCCTGCCAAAAATTAATAAACGCACAAATCCGACTATCAGCTGCCACCATCTTGCATAATAAAATATTGCATGGTGGCAGTTATCGATGTACAAGTCAGATTTCTGAGCGATACACTTACCTGTCACCACAGATGAGGGCATATGTAAAGTGCTTGGAAGATTAAAAATGTAAACAATTAAAAGTAGGAGGATTTTAAGTGTTTTGATGCTGTTTCAGGGAGCAAAATGTCCTCGGTTTGAGAATCCTGATCCCATGCTGATCCCCGTCGGCTACAAGACTCAAATCAGCTTCGAGGGGATGAATGTGAACCCCTATCAGGTAAGGTGGCATGGACTTTATGGGAAGATTTTCTGACATTTTACTGAATTTCATATCAAGATCTCAGTGAAAAAGATTGATAATGGTGTTTGGACAGTTCGTAAATGTAATAATCCCATCACAAAGATGAATTGCTTACTCTGTGATAAACAGACACATACAAATAATCTATTGCTTTAAAAAGCAGGACTTGATTTTAGACTACTGTCAGCTTAATTTACAACCTCTGAGACACAGATAATCGGGTAATCTTACAAACGGCAGTCATCCCTCAGGAAAGAACCAAGCTTGTTGGACACAGAAGGGGGAAAGTATGTGGTCATCCGGTATCAAGATGTGGTCACATGACCCAGTAAGGCCATGAGATAAATACTCGGCATGTATGAGCTGTATCTTCAAACCTGTCCGCGCTTCCATCCATCTTCATTACCAGTTTTATCAAACTGTTGGTTTCATAGTGAGCTTGACCCATTTCCAGCTTCCAGTGGGAGAAATGAAGGGCACAGCCACAGACAACAACAGACACATTCACAGATGTGGGTTTTTTAGTGTCATCACTTGACCTACACACATCTGGTTGAATTGTGAACTGAGTTCCTGCCCACACAAGAAAAACCTGCAAATTCCACAGAAAAACAGAGCCTGAAATGAAAGCAAGGCCTTCTCAGTGGGACGCAAGAGCTCTCAAAATACAGTTTAAGCTGTGTTTTGATTCACTTTTGTGTGTGTGTTTTTTTTTTTTTTTTTTATAAAGGATTGTTTGACACTGTTGAAATCTAGCAACAGATGATTCTATACCATTTCTGTATACATTGGTATGTGTTCACAGTTCTGCTTGTTAAACCACTATACTGAAACTCGCATAAGAACCAGAGAAGCTCAATTCCAACAACAGACGTGCAGCTAACAGCACTGATGCTAAATGTTTGGCGTACAGCACGACTTGTGAATTTGCCAACATGCAAACTTTTCTGAGTGGGAACAGAAGGGCTCAGAAGAGTCTGCATGTACATTTCTTGCTTTGCCCTGAGAATAGAGAGAAGATACGCTGAGCTCTGTTTGGAAAATATGTTGTGTATAAATAGATGCAACACATTTCTTGTTTTCTTTCTGTCCGGCTGTGCAGGGTCGTGGTTTCACCATCGGAACAGAGCTGATGAGAAATGTGGAGGAAGAGGTCAATGTTGACAGTGGTCCATTCTACACTTTCAGCGGCTTCAATGTGAGTGGGTTTTCTTTTTTGTGCTCATCATTTCTTTCTTTATCACTTCATCAGTTTTAATTATATTCAAGCCGGGTTGCCTGTACTGGCCTTTGGACTGTGGTCTTAGTTATCAAAGTGTTACTTATATAACATTGAAGAGTAAAATATATTATGATTTAATATCAGTTTTCAATAGCAATATATCCTGACTCTTCAAGTATGGCTGTTTCTATGTTCCAATATTTTAAATTGAAACCCTTCTTTAGCTCCTTTTCACTGTGATATTCTCTAGCGCCCTCTATTGGGCAGACTCCCCTCACTGGAGCTATTTTAGCTCCTCTCCACATTGTGAATTCAGTGATTGGGAAGCTCAAACAGTGCCTAGCCCCCAGCTATGTTCTTTTCCAACATTGATTTCTTCAACTGAAAATCTGCCAGACTGGGTATAAATTCTTTTTTTTTTTCTTGTGTTTTTTTTTATTTCCCTTGGCATGAGGGAGCGGCAGCCCACACTGTTTGCTGAGAAGAGCTTAAGTGCCATTAATCACTGGATTCTGTATTAATAATTAATTTTCTTCCAAATTCTTAGTTTTCCTACGACAAGTCACCAGAGACCAATGTTCTTTTCTACGTGAAGGACAAGGACTCTGGCAAGAAGATGGACAGCATGCTGAACGGTGCGTTCCTTGATTCTAATGTGAATATCTTATTTATAATACCCTCTGTGCAAGCTGTGAGTCCCAGTATGACGCCTTCTATTAGATTGAAGAGTGCTACCTTTAATCTCCAATTGAAAATTAATCAGAAAATTAATTGGTAATCATGGTAATCTACCATGTTTTTGAGAGAAATGGGGGGATCCTGAGGAATTAACAGGAAATAATCGTGAAGCCTGTTCTGCATTTTATATTACAAAGTGAAAATCCAATTTTTGTCAAAGTGTGTATTTTATTCATTAATGGGGAGCGATTTATATGTGAATGGACAAAATATAATATTAATTCTTACTTGTTTTGCACATTTTATACAATGTTGACTCAGTGTGCTTCACAGAAATGAAATATGTAAATTATCAAAACTATGATAAAATCGATGTCAAAAGTTGAAGTCAATATCAAATGCACTGAATAGTTGGGTTCACAGTAACATATTCAACAAGTGAGATGGTGGCAGTACAGAGAAGCGCACACAGATACACACGTATTAGCTGCCTCACGAAACAATGCTTTCGGGCTGCTTTAAAATGACCTTTGTCTTTCCACATCAGATAATGAGTGTGATGCAAAGTATTGCTTCTTCCCATGCAGTCACGCTGTACAACTGCTCCATGGAGAGGGAGGACTGCAGTCTGTGCAAGAATGCCGACCCCAAGTACAGGTGTGTGTGGTGCAGCAAGCATAAGGCCTGTGTGTACGAGAAGCTCTGCAGCCAGCACGGGTCCGGGGAACCCCACAACACCGAGTGCCCCAACCCAGAGATCACAGATGTGAGTAGCAACGGCATAATCATCACTTTGTGTTTATCTTTGGACTGAAGTTGGTGGTTGCTTTGAAGAGTTGCGATTAGCAGTGAAAAGACATCGACCGCAGTGATTGGATTATTGATCGGAGCAGTTCATCGGCCACGTAGTTTCTCTCTCCTCATCTTGACGACAGAAGTATTTGAGAGCTTGTTTCTCCTTGGGAGCAAGTTGCAATGATCTTCAGCATATCTTGATTGGATCAATTCTTTGTTTGATTACCTAATTGTTGGCGCTTCTCTGTCATTGCAAAAATCCATCGTTAATGGTCTGCATGTCAGGGCGACTCCAAACATGCCACAGCCCGACTGAAATATTGACAGATAAATACATCACAGACAAATTGCTTTTATTGTGTTGGTGATAGTTCTGTGGATGAATTTTAATGCGTGCTGCAGAGAGGACAACGCTTTTGTGTTAAAGCGTGAAACATCTTAATAGCTACCTAGTAGATTGTTGCCTAAACCTTTAGAGATATTCAAGGTCCCCAGAGGAGCAATCACACTGACAATTGTTGACCCTTTGACTTTTCCTTTGATGCCTATATATGGCTTTGACATTTTTGCTTTTCAGTGACATGGATTGGCATTTATGTCTTGCTCAACATAAATCTGAGTAACTCAGTGACCCTGTCATGGAATGAAATATTCTGTGTCTCGCACTTGATGAGTTCATCTATTAAAAATAAAAAAGGCTAATTGCTAAATCATGATAGCATTAGTAGCATTTAGCTCATATCTCTGCTGCCTCTTTAGTACAACTCTACGGAGATGCCTGCATACCACTACCCTATTTAACATTTATGTATTTATACTTTTAATAGCTCATTTTTCATTCTCATTTATTGCTCATTTTATCCGTTTACATCGAGCTTCAGCATATATGTTGTTGTCAATATTTAGCTTATTTTCTATCATGTCTGACTGACTGGTACGCTGTGGGCTAAGGTGTAATACATGTGGATGTGATTCATACAGTATTGATGTAATTCTCTTCCATGGCGTTGAATATTAAACACTGTAAGTCAGCAAAATAGTTGCTTAAACACACTGTGCAAATCTCTTGTATTTTCTTACTGCACAACTAATCTCTCCAAATCCATTTCAAATCCTTTCTTCCTATAAACACCCACTCCGCCCCCTCACACACTGTATCTCCAAATTCAGATCATCCCTCGCTTTGGCCCCCTGCGGGGAGGCATCTCCATCACTATCCGTGGCTCCAACCTTGGCATCCATAAAGAAGACATTAAAAACATCACAGTGGCCGGAGAGCCCTGCATCCATCAGAAGGAAAAGTACTCTGTCTCCACCAGGTAATATTTGCACACATACAGTATGAGCATGCACGATCATGTACTCCCAACTGCTACAGGCTGGTGTCCAAACTTTTTATGGACACATTTCAGACAAAGTTTTGTTTTGTGTACTTTGAAGATCTTTATCTGTTGTGAGGAGTTCTTCCTCTCTGCTCAAGGTAACCTGGCTGTATATTTTAATTAGCTCATTATACCACAGTATTGATCTGACAGTCTCCAGACACAGGTTGATTTAGATACAGAGGCTCAGTTTAGAAAAAGGAATGCCAAAGGAGGAAGATTTATTCAGATAGTTTCTTCAGTAAACAGAAAACAACATTAAAAAAAACTACGACAAGTTAAAGGCTCACATTCAAATTCCTTCTGCTGCTTTTCGAGGTTGAGCTGAAAACTTTACAGGTTATAAGTTTGTGGTGGAAATCAGTCTTGTGAATCACTTACCCCCTCAGACATTTGAACTCGCCCTCAACTGCTGATTTATTTTTTCTCAAGCTTGTTTTTTTTTTTTTTTTTTTTTTTTCATCAGTGTGGATAAATACAACACAATACAGAAGAGATAAACACAGTGGAGAGAAATCAGCACAAATCTACAAAGTAAATGCACAAATGAACAGATATGATGGGGGGAAAAGGAAATAGAGTAAAATATAAAGGTCTTCTCACTTCAAGGATGAATATACTCCAGGTACCACATTCACTTTCAGGAGGGATGTTATATACCGAGTCCGTTTTAGAAAAATGGGACCATGGGGGCACCGATAAACCTTGCTGTTTTAAAGCTTAACAGGACCCTGTTGTCTCACAAAGATGGGCCTATAAAGCCTTAATGAATGTTTTTTTGTGTGCTACTTTTGGTAAATATCACATTTTAAAATGCATATATGTATTATCTTAGACAATCTGATATTAACCTTTTGAATGTTCTATCAGAGCCCCCCCCCACCCATTTTTTTGGTTGGATATCAGACGTTCTTTTTTTATTCATTCTTTTTGTTATTTTTTATTGTTGTTAAATGCAGGTGGGATTCACGAGCAATGAAAAGCAGCGCTTTTATATCTGTTGGGTTTTTATATATCATCTTGAATTGTCATACTTTTGGTTTTCCGCTAAAGCTTTTTTGTCTTTTCTATTTCTTTCCATTTCACCTGAAATTGTATGTATTGAAAAGAAAAACATATTGTAAAATGGCATCCCCTGGCCTGCATGTTATTTTTCCTGCTTTACTGAGTTAAAAACTCAATGTTGTTCCTCTGAATATAACACCAGATTATGGAAACTCCTGTGTCGAGACCATAAAAAATGTGTTGAAAGAAAGTACCACTGGGATAAACTGCTGAATGGCACTCAATTATTTGTGCTGGATATCATCTTTTTGACTTCAGAGCAGCCTGGATTCTTTGAGATACAAATTTATCACACTGAACTGATAGCATCACTCACACACTGACCGCAGAATTCTGGTTGTCTACCAACACTCTCATCCACCTTGTCTCAAAGGTACTTTAATGGACTGAGCACTGTATCAAAATCAAAAGATGAATTACGTTCAAATCTTGCAAATGCACTTCAGTCACAGCTGTGTTTAAAAAGTGCTCACTTCATACAAATGGTCTATAAAAGAGAAAACAGCCACGTCGTTGCCCCACAGCTTCTAGCCAGAACTGTTGACACCTGGCAGGATGGAGCCACTTTTATGACAAATTCTTGCCCCGCCATCTGCATGATGAGACATAAACCTGGATTTATGAGACCAGATGGAGGCGCTTCACTCTTAAATCATTCACTTTTGGTGCTTACATGCCCCCTTCGCTCCTCTTGTTGTAAGATGTCCTGCCCCGTCTTCCTGCAGGTTGTAACTTGCTTGCTTAAAGTCTGAAGCAGAATTTGCATGGTGATATTTTATTCTTTCACAACCCAGCTTGAGCCGCTAATTGTGGAGCAGTGGCCCTCCTGTTGCAGTCTCGCTGTGAATGAGGCTTGCTGTGTTATGCTGACCTCTTTCATCAGCAACACATTTTCCCCAAGGACTGCTGCAGACTTGGACGTGTTTCCCTTATCACACGATTACCATGAAACTCCAGACACTGAAATGTGGGGAAAAAAATCCCTGAGGGGTAAAACCAGCCAATCTGGCTGTAGGAAACGTGCTGTGTTCCTCGCCACTTATTCAACATTACTCAGCTGAACCTGTTTAGCTTGCCTGACCACGATAAAACATGAACAAACGTCACTTGGGTTCAGTGTGTTCAGTGACTTTTACTTATCCGTTATTAACTGTTTTCTGTAATTAGACACATTTTACACAAGTACATTCAAAACCCTGGTGGCAAATTAATCTACCTGTTTAAAAGCAGTTCAGATGACTTAATTTGTGTAGGAAATTATATCCTAAAGGTTACAGAATTCAACATGTGACCCTAAGGTTTGATCTCGGGGTAAATCTAATTGGGGAAAGTGAAAAATGAGTGCTTAACATTCCCTCATTACCAACTCTGTCATTCTGCCGAGCATTGCCCCGAATGCCCCAGTGCAGCTACTGAGGCCAGCAGGTCAGACTGTGGTTGTTTTCAGCTGGTATGAATCTAACCTTGTGTAGCACTTCAGCATAAAGAGAGCTGAGACCACTGCATTGAGTAAATGAAGGGTTAAAAAGCTGTTCTGGCAACTGACAAGAAATTTAAGCAACTTAATCACTGCAGTCATTTTTTAATTAAAAGTATAAGATATTGTCGAGATCCTTTTTCTTCAATTTGGTAACCTCACCTTAGGGTTATAAAATATTCCAATTGGCATTTTTTATTTCAATTTCTTGAGTAATTCATGAAATAATTAGCTAAAGAATAATTTAAATGACCTATTTGGTAGACTGATATCCTAAATTTAACATCCTCTTTTCTGTTGTTGTATTTAGTGTTGTGTGTGAGATCAGCCCTGTCGATGTCCGTCGGTTGCACTGGGGTCAGGTGGAGGTGGAGGTCAATGGTGGGAAAAGAGGAACCTCTGGCATCCACTTCACTTACAGGGTACGTATACAAACTCTCACTCACAAAATATTTTTCTCTCCAAAACTCCAGTATGAGGTAGTACAATGTTTCATCTGGAAAATGATCATCTGCTCAGTGAAGTCCTCATCGCACTGTACCAAGGCATGCAATTAACGTCTTTTTTTGAGTTTCCCCTTTTCATCTAATACCTCCTGTCCCCCTTCACCCCCTTACACTCACCAATTACCAGCATGTCTTTAATCACTGCATCCACGAAACCCCTCGCTGGTGTTCCTCTTCTCCTCCTAGCTGGCAGCTCCATCTTTAGCATCCGTTACCCCACATAGTTCATCATCTCTCCAACATATGTGGACTTATTTTACCTCACTTTCCCCACACATGAGTTGTCCCCCCTAGCCTATACCTTATTATTATTATCCCTGTCTATTCTGCCAGTGAAGATCTCAACAACTTCAGCTCTGCCACCTCCAGTTCATTCTGTCTTTTGCCCACTGCTCCCATCTCTTCACAATAAAACACGGCTGTCTTACTACTGTCTTTTTGACATTCCCCTTCCACCGAGCCGGGATCCTTCTATCACATGACATGCCATTAACTGGACCATCCAAATCTGACATTATGGTGTACTTATAAATAAAACATCTGGGTGTGTATTACCATTGTATACTGCACTGTACAACAAAGCCAGAGGCTGCGTGCTTTCCTCTTTAAACAGATGTTGTGTAGCAGTTCTCCTTTACTTGCTAATGCTTTAACAGGCTACAGCGTAGCTATTTAACTGGCTTTTCATATCTCTGGCTCTACTAAAGCTTCACCACAGGGGAGTGCTCCTCCTAACTGTTTGCTCAGCATATTGAGCCAGATGTGGCGCTTGCAAGTGTCTGTGTGTCTGAATGTTTCTGATAATGCGTGTCTCGGGGTAAGTAGATCAAGGAGGGTGAGAGAGAAAGTGGGTCCGTTAATGACACATTGCTGTTTGTTTCTGTCGGTGGAATGAAGCTAGTGTGAGCATTTGTTCACAATGTATCTGTTCACACTGCCTCTCCGCCCTTACTAGGACCCGATTCCTGATTCGGTGACGCCTGCCCGAGGTCCAAAAGCTGGAGGGACGCTCATTACAATTTCTGGGACCTTTTTGGACACGGGCAGTAAGGAGGATGTAACGGTTAACATCGGAGGGGTGGACTGCACTGTGTAAGGAGTTCATTTCTCAATAATTGTCATTCACGCCAAAACACCAATTCTGTTTCAACTCAGCCTCTCCAGTTGATAGAGCTACTTGTTATTCAGACATTGTATTGCATGCAAATTCTACAGTAAGCACACTTTGAAGCCCCTAAATTGATTTTTTTTCCTTATATTTATGAAGCAAAAATGGAATTGACCTTAACGTTGGTGCCATAAGCAGAAGGGATTTATTCTCGTACAATTTGCCTGTGCTTTTGGGACCGTGTGTTCTGTCAAAACCAGTGCACGGTGACATTTTAGACCGAGGTAACAGAAAAATAACGAGCAAGAGAAGCAGCAAAGCCAAGATTTAACAAGCTGTCAGGCTGCTGCCATGTTGGC
>OMNM01048857.1:0-17172 GCA_900302745.1 Parablennius parvicornis
TTTATATAGACCAGAACACACACACACACACGCACACACACACACACACACACACACACACCAACACACACACACACACACACACACACACACACACACACACACACACACACACACACACACACACACACACACACTGACACTCTTTCTCAAAGGGTCCTCAGAAGTCCGTCTGTTACAACAGTCCCCACACAGATAGGTGAACAAACACACTCCACACCCTTCCTGTTCCCGCCAAGAGTCCCGGTTATGTTCAGGCTGAAAGCCAGTAAGAATCCAAACAGCAGAAAAAAAGAACACAGAAGCTTTGCGACATGCCCATAGACTCCAATAAAAAACGATCACAGTTTTTGTTTTTTAAAATGACAAATGTCCTGTTCTGGTATTTTCAGCACCCGAGTCGGTCTCCCAGGTAACCATTACAAACGGCGGCCGGGCAGATGCACTGCAGCTCTCATGGCGTCCTGCAGGGGGAGTTGTCGACAGTTACCTGCTGCGTCTTCAGGATGGCCGACGTACTGTCCACACACTGGCAGTTTCAAGTTCGGCTCCGCCCGAGTGCTCCTTCAGCTCGCTGGTTGCCGGGCGCCTGTATTCCATTGTAATAGTAACGAGAAGCGGTAACATGGAGAACGTCACCACTGTCCAGGCCCGAACGCGTAAGGATACACATATTTGTATATGTGTTTATTTTCTAATTTGTTAAATTATTTTCAGACTTTTTTTTTAACATGTCTATCGTTGAATAAAAATGATTACTAGTATTTTTGTATAAAGTTGTTTGTTTTGTGTTTTTACAGAGCCAGCAACAGTCCAAAACCCAACTGCAATCCACTCTGCAAGAGAAGGTTTCCTCAAAGTAAGCATTATTATCATAAAATCAAAAAATAAACATTTTAAATCACACTTGTAGGGTGATATCTGTATCTGTATCTTCTGGAATGAAGCTTAAGTGTAGGCTGCCCACAAGGTTGACAGAGTAATTTTATGTAGTCTGTATATAATTTTGTGCTATTTTTTGTGGAGAATTCTACGTGGACCAACGCCTTTCAATTCACCATTGGCATTGTTTCTAGGTTATAAGCACAGCCAGGAACAGCCAGACCATAAAAGCTATTTGTGTCTGTTCAATCCACATGAAGGTAAACTGAACCAACAACCGAACGGTAGCAGGTTAACCTCTGAGAATAGAGGATGCTCACAATTGTTTGAGCTTGGACAAATTATTAGGTTGAGTATGTTTTGTAGAGTTTGGCGACATATTTGTACTCTGAGTGTGAGTGACCAACAGACATGAATGGTAATACCAATGTGCTTCAGTTCATAATCATCTATGACCTGGTTATTAATGGTGACAGGACAAACTTAGATATTTTGTGCATTTTTGGCCAATTATTCAATTGTGGGCTTGGCATTGATCCCGGAGGAACTTCCCGTCAAGATTTGATTATTAATTCTTCCCCTAAGATCCCTTTTGTGTTTTTTAAGTGTTTGAGTTGTTAAGGAAAAAATGAAACATCCTTGTATTAATTCAGAGTAAAGATTTATCAAACTATCTCGTCATATATTGTGCTGGAGGCCACATGTTCTGTTTTCAAATCATTATATTATGTTATTATCTTACTATTATACTATATACATAGTCTATTATCTTGTGCACCACTATCCCAACTATCTCTAGTTATTTGTGAAATATGAAGCTTCTGTGATGGCTGGATTTCCACCCATTGGAATTAATAAAGTCCAATGTAATGTAATGTAATGTAATGTAATGTAATCTAATCTAATCTAATCTAATCTAATAAAGGTTGGACTGAGTATTGAATACAACATGGTATTATTGAGTTATTTGTCATTGCAGTTGTAGATATATGGGTACATTTATACATGAGTCATGGATGAACTAGCATATGTACACGTGTTTAACAGTAAAATATAAATCACCATCATCATCAATGCACTTTGTGTGATGTGTTCAGGTGTACTGGCGTCATGCTGCTGGAGATCTGGACCATTATGTGGTTATGATTCGATATAACCACAGCGTAGTGCAGAACAAGAGCGTGTCAGCCGGAAACAATGAGTGTGTCTTCTCATCTCTTACGCCGGGCCGTCTCTACACCGTCACTGTGGAGACATGGAGTGGTGACCTGGTCAGCAGCGTCTCTACTGATGGCCGCACCTGTGAGTCAAAGCTGTGGGAATAAACCACAAGATTTACGAAATGAACTTCCATTGATCCCTTCCTGTTTCTCCTTCAGTTCCTGCAGCCGTCAGGAATCTGTTGCTTGTCAGTGCAGGTACAGGTGAGCTCAATGTCACCTGGAGCCCCGCCCCCGGAGACGTAGACCACTACGAGGTGAGCTTTTTTCATTTTTCATCCACAGTTTAAATGAAAATTACTAATTTATTTAAACACTCAACTTTATTGAAAACATTCCAACTCCATTGTTGCATGAATAGATGGACAATAACAATAATGGCCTCCAGAGAGTCATGACCATCAATGCATATTCTCCCAGAACTTTGTAGTTTTATTGTTGAAAGTCACCCGTAATAGCAATCTCATTTTGTCGTCTGTCCATAGGAATATACACGTACTTGCCATTGTTATTGTTTGTAATGTATTATTTTATGGGTGCCTGTGTATGCAGTTTCATAACAAAATAAAACAACAGCACCCACTAGTGGCCTGGCATGCTAACTACATCATTTTCAGCATTTCTGCCATTTTTGTGTTAACAGACATTGATTTCAAAATGTTACTGTGTAAACATAAAACTCCTCTGAAACAAAAATTATGCGTTTTCATTCAAATGTTGTTTAACCCAGTTTTTTCGATCAATGTATTTCTTTAGATACGTTAAAATTCTTTAAGTTGTGACGTTTACTCTCGTTATTTCATTATTTTAAAAATGCCTTTTAAAAATATCTTGTAAAGAAAGAAACCAAACAAAAAGAAAGCATTCATGTCATAGAAATCAATTTGAAGCTGCACTCGTCACAGTGTCCGGCAACACCTTCTTTTTTGTAGTTGGAGAAAAGAAATGCACAACTGATCAAATCTGGTGACATAGAGCAAAAGTTCGCTCGTAATCAACTAAAATAGCTTGACACCACACCATGAAATTCCTTTGAAATTCTGAAAAATCCATGTCCCCTGCAGCTCACGCTCCTTTTCAACGACTCGAGGGTTTTCCCTCCACTCCTGTTGGGCGGCGAAGCTCGACACTACGGCTTGACTTCACTGACGCCAGGCCGCCTCTATAAGATGGTGGTATCCACGTTCAGCGGGCCGTACCAGCGGGCGCAGTTTACCGAGGGTCGCACAGGTACCAGGCCCAGCCTCCCAGGGTCATGTTGAACACCCTCAGATTGTGAGAATCTCTATGAATAACCTCACTTGTGTTTTCAGCTCCCAGCGCCGTGAGGAACCTCCGTCTTGAGCCTGAGCCCGGACTCATGGAGTCCTCCGCGGGCCTGAAGGTCTCCTGGACTCCTGGAGATGGAGACCTGGATCTGTATGTGGTGTCCCTGAGGACTCCAGTAAGTGCAGCTGACACTTTTAGTGATAAAATGGGCATTATTCAACCATGTAGCCCTGGTCTTTTTTACTGTATGAAGCTCAGATGATGATGAGCTTCAAAAGGTTGAAAGGAGATTTTTATTCAATGAGTGCTTGAGAACCAATTAAGAAGTCTTTGTCAAACACATCATTTGCCTCTTTGCAACTTTACCTGAAGAAAAACAAAAGAAGGAAAAAGCCTCAAAACCATGACAGAACCTCTTCACAAACAAACACAAATAAATTTAAATATTCAATGAAATGTATGATGAAGATAAAAAAAGTATGATGAAGATGAAGTGGAGGATAATAAAGTTAAGAATGGTGAAGATGAAAATATAAGGATGAAGATGAAGATAAGGATGATGAAGATGAGGAGGAGAAAGATGAGGAAGATGAAGATAAAAAGGTTGAAGATGAAAATATGAAGATGATGAAGGTGAGGTTGAAGATGAAGACAAAGATGAAAATGAAGATGATGAAGATCAAAATGAGGATGATGAAGTTGATGCAGAGGATGAAGATAAGGAAAGTGAAGATGAGAAGGATGAAGATAAGGAAGATGAGAATGATGAGGGCGAACATAAAGATAAGGAGGATGAAGATGATGACAATGACAGAGATAAAGATATCAAGGCAAACAAATACTTTCAGTGCTGAAAGTTTTCACATACAAAGTGATAAAATGTTAATCTAAAAGCTTTAATCGAGAGAATAATATTTTTTTATTCAACGGAAACCTGAAAGTTTGATTCATGACTCTAACAACATGACAACCTTGCCTCATTTGTTTTCAGGATGACGTTGTCATGGAAACACGTCCGGTTCCAAAACACGTCACCACACTGGATTTCATGGACCTGATCCCAGGCCACGCCTACTCCATCACCGTCCAATCACTGAGTGGACAACTGACCAATGATGTCACAGCTTCAGGCCGAACAGGTTTGTTTCTAAAAGCAAAAACAAGTTCAAACCACATAGCACATCAATTCTGATCAAAGTCATTGCAATCAGGTAAACAAACATATACAAGCAGGTAAATCATGACAATAATTGCATAAATGCAGTTCCAATCCATTGAATACGATAAGAGCCAGTCTGTTTCCGTCCTGCAGCTCCAGCCAGAGTCACGGCGCTGCAGGCCGATAACGACCACACCACCCACAGCCTCACCATCAGCTGGGAGCGTCCCGTCGGCGTCTACGACGGCTTCAGCCTGCAGCTGCTGGATGAGGCTGGCATCGCCATGGTGACCCGCACGGTGGGCGGAGACAGGCACAGTGAACAGTTGGAGGGCCTAACTTCAGGGAAGTGGTACCGTGTGAAGGTGGTGACGCTGAGCGGCGGCGTGCCTTCATTAGACGCCACTGCTGAGGGACAGACACGTGAGTTGACCTCTCATTGGTCAGATCGGCGCCATCGATCAGGACTTCCTGTCTGAGGAGAGCATCTGTGTTTCAGGTCCAGCTGCCGTCAGGAATCTCACGCTCATTGCTGCCAACAGCTCCTCGCTCTCCTTCTCCTGGACGCCATCAGATGGACACGTGGACGTCTACGATCTGTCGCTCTACAGCATCACCGAGCCCTCAGCCAATCACAGGCAGAGCATTGCCCGGGACAGGAAGCAGCATCACCAGGTCGGATGACTGTTCCAGACAATGTCTCACCATTTCACCTTTAAAGCGCTATGGTTGCAGTGTCTGTATGTGTGTGTGTAGGTCCAGTAGCTGTTATGCTAATGTCAATGCCTTGTCAATGCCTTGTGTGTCAGATTGTTGGGGAGCTGGTGGACCTACAGAAAGTGACTTCCAACACCAACAGCTGTGAGTTTTGGGGCCTTCGAGCGGGAAGTCTTTACCGTCTGCAGGTGGTGAGCTGGAGTCGAGACATGAGCAGCGACTCGTCTGTGCTCGCTCGCACCGGTCAGTGCTTTTATTTTACCTCGTTTCTGAACGTTTTGCTTTCCAACATGTGTTGGGTATTGTATTGCCTCAACAGGGTGAACTGCTGATTGGCTGATCTACGTTGTTTGTCCTCAACAGTTCCGTCTCCAGTGTCAACTCTCCAGGTTCAGAGTTCAGGACGGACGGACAGACTGACAGTCAGCTGGGAGCCAGCAGGGGGCGCCTGCAGCAGCTACCAGGTAAAATGATGTTGCCTTATAGCGTGTGTAGTCTGTGTCACTGTTGGGACTCAAAATATCCAAAATAAGTATTACTTTCCGTAACTACTTCTTGTTTTTCAAAACAATACATTTGAAGATGTGAAGATATGCTATACAGGTAAAGACGTGTAACTCTGGTTGGTGTGTCTCAGGTGGTGTTGCACGATGTCTCTGGGACCACGCTAAGCGCTCAGACTCTGGGGGCGGAGCAGAGGGATCACACGTTCACCGGTCTGATCCCTGGAAGGCTATACCATGCTGAAGTCATCACGCACAGCGGGGAACTGACCAGTAACGTGTCAGCGTTTGGCCGCACCTGTAAGTCCAGGAAAATTTGAAAGAAAGCTTGCTCACAAAGTAACTTTGATCACTAATTTACTCTGATTACTCTGATTACTCTGTAAACTCTCAGCTCCAGAGCCGCCAACTCACCTGTCCGTCAAACAGGGCCTGTCCAATGACACCATAGAGCTGTTATGGTCTCCTCCTGCCTCCGGGGACTACGAAAACTTTGACCTCCGGTGGAGCCCCCCGGACCACCTGTCCATCACAGCTACACAACTGACCGGCCGCATCGTGGGCGGCATGTTTCCAGGGCGACAGTACAACTTCACTGTGACAACGGTCAGCGGGGGAGGGGCCCGGGAAGGACATGTGGTCAACAGCCAACCAATCCAGAGGAGCGTTCGAACAAGTGGGTGGAGTTTATAAAACTAGAAATATCTTTCTATCTCAGTGAGGGGTTTTTGTGGGTAAAACTTTTAATCTATCATTATTTAGTTGATTTCAGCTAACTCAATCAAACTAAATAAGGCTGGGCATTTATATAACACAGGTTCAATATGTCTGTTAGCCACATGATGGCAGAAAAGTTCAGCCCTGAGGTTTCATCTTTTCTGGTGAATGTGGAATATGAAGCGTCAAAGGGAGGGAAAAGAGAAGAAGATATCCAGGTCACTCATAAATAAAACTGACCCTGTCCCCCTGAGAGTCTCCGAGGATCCAAGAGTTTCCGACTCACAGACTTAAACAGGACAAACATGAAAAGATTGGTAAAAAAAAAATCATCACAGAGTGAGAAACTGAGAATCATGGGCCTGCTGGAAACTAACAACCTACAAAATGCAGCTGAGGAAATGACTTGACACAAACTGCCTTGATCACTAGTCACTGTAATTTGCTAATTTCCAATTGTTGATTACATTGTTACCATTTATCCACAAAATTACATTTCCAACCCCTTGGGATTCCACACATAAGAAATCAATCCGGTCATGAGATTTTTTACACCCCAGTGACTCTGGACTTGCTTAAATTATCCTCCAAGTTTCTTTAAGCCTTTTGAGTTGGGGCTGAAGAGAGGACAATACTCCTGAGGTGAAAAAATAATGCTGTGGTTACTTGGTTGCAGATGTGCATGGTGGGAGGAGACACAATGGATTTCCTAATGGTAGTAATGAAGTGTGGGGATTTTATAAAGGACTCTGGCCGATTAATGATCCAATCTGATTTGTCAGAGTTGAATTTTAGTGGAATGTGTGCAAATGGAGATGGTGTTGGTGGAGATGTACAGTTGTGTGTCATCGGCATTGCTGTAATTTAAAGCTGTGGTTAAAAATTATTTCGGAAAAGTGGAGGAGATGGTGGAAGAAGACAAGGTGTTGAGATGCCCATCTCCAGTTTTCAGTTTTTCAGTCTGTTCCTCCTTGCTTTGATTTATTTGTACTGTCTTCTGGATGGCAGCAGTTCAAACAGGGAGTGACCAAGAGGGGGATATGTTTTTCAAAATGTACTGTGGTTATTTAAAACACCGCCGACTGTGGAGACTTTCCAGAGGAGGCAGTCCAACTATCATAATGATGACTTTCTCAATATATATGCATATACAGTCCATCAGGATGCTTAGTTTCTACAGACTCTGTCTGACATTGTTCATCATATAGACTCAGAAAATGTGTTCTCAGCTGAGCTTTGGTCAGCAGTTTAGAGATGTTCAGTCTCCACTTTAGGCCATCCTCAATGTGGACTCACAGGAAGCAGAAGTCTGCCAATCCCTCAACACAGTCTCCCCTGATGAAGCAAGTCGTTTCCCCTGCACCGTCCAATCAGCCGCTCCACCTCGTCCCTGTAGGCAGACGAACGTGACTGTTTTAGATTTATCAGGAGCTAATTAATCCATACAGGAGGATGGGCTGTGATCACAGTAATTTATCAAATTAAGGTTTCTCTGATGATGGTGGTGGGAAGGTAGGCATGCTTATGGAGAGAGAGGTGTAGGTTAAAGAGAGGAGATGGAGGATAAAGGATGTAGGAGTAGGAATCAAAGCTGTCAGTTTATTTAAATACAAGCATGGATGTTACAAACCTCAGTCTCCTCCTGTCACCAGGCCCAGCTCCTCTGAAGTCCATCCACTGCTTCCCACTGTCGTCCTCCTCCCTCTCCTGCTCCTGGACACCGCCGCTCACTGACTTCGACTCCTACGAGATTGAGTGCCGTCGCCATGACGACGGGGAGCTGATGTCGGCGCTGAAGCTGGCAGGCGGCGTCACCGCTGTGACGTTGGACCACCTGGAGGCATATCGGCGTTACTCGGTGACGGTCAGGGTATCGTCCGCCGGACAGACAAGTCCACCGGCGACCCATGCCACCACCACCATGATTGACTGTGAGTCTCAGAATCATGCTTACAAAGACACACGATTACAAAGATGAACCACCAAGCAGATCAGTATGACATTGTGTCCCTCATGGTATTTCCTCCATGATGATCGTGACAATTGACAGCCTGTGTAACCTCCCAGGTCCTCCGGTCCCGCCTCCCACTGTCCGAGTCAGTGAGAAGTCATCAAAAGTCACGTCGTCCTCCATCTTGTTCCGCTTCAACTGTTCGTGGTTCAGCGATGCCAATGGAGCTGTGCGATACTTTGCCGTCGTTGTGGCCGAGTCCGATGGTACCGACACCAAAACTAATGCTAACACCGACACAAACACTAACACGGTTTAAAAACTTCCCGTCATCGTCTGATCCTCACTCCCCCACAGCCAACGAGTTTCTGCAGCCGGAGCAGCGCCACCCTCTGCCCTCTTACCGCGACTACATCGGCAATGCGTCCATACGCGCCTATCAGACCGCCTACTTCCCCAGCCGGTGCCCACAGGAGGCGGAGTCTGCAGCAGCACAGGTAACCAAGACAATGCCACCAACGCTACTCTGGTTTTTAGTTTTCAAAGAAGAGAGAAACAAAGTTAAATGTTTCAATGTAAATGTTACACATTAAAAATATTGAAATAGAAAATAGACAAACACAATGTGACTCTCCTTCAGGTGGTGGAGGTGAATTTGGGGGCAGGGGGAGACCGGCTGGGCGGAGCTTGTGACCGTTACAGTGACGATGACCACTTCCTGAGTGACAGCTACGGCAACTTCTGTGACGGGCCGCTGAAACCCAAAACTTCATACAGGTCTGTTTTTGTCTGTAGTTCAGATAAGAGGCATTTTTTAATGTGTTTCACTGTATATTTTTTTTAATTTATTACAGGGTGTGCTTTGTGTACCTATGTTTAGTTTAGTGTGTATTCTTTGGTGTATTTCAGTGTATTGTTTTGTTGTCCTCCTGTGTTCAGAGTGAGTGTGCGAGCCTTCACTAAACTCTTTGATGAAAACCATCGTGAGTTTGTCCAGCCTCTCTATACCGACACCTTCCTGTCAATGCCAATCAGGACACACTCAGGTGAGATGCTTCATATGTCTACAGCCGACCTGAAGCTAGCCTGAAGTTAACCAGAAGTTAACCTGAAGCTATCCTGAAGTTAACCTGAATTCAACCTAAAGTTAACCCAAAGTTAACCTGAGGGTAGTCTGAAGTTAACCTGTTTTTAACCTGAAGTTAACATGAAGCTATCCCGAATTTAACCTGAAGTTAACCGGAAGCTAGTCTGAAGTTAACCTGAACCTAGATTGAAACTGAGCTAATGTTAGCTTAAGTCTGACATTGGCCTGAAATTAAACTCAATCTAACAATAAGACAATATTTTTTCCTCTCAGACTAAACATTTGCTGTTTCTTTCTGTCTGGATATGCTGTCGCCGTGTCAGAGCCTCTAGGGGGTGTGGTGGAGGGTCTGAGTGCTGGCATGTTCCTCATCGGTGTGATGGGTGCAGTCGTCTCCCTGCTGGTTTACCGACAGCGGCTTCGAAAAGTGTAAGTAACAATATAACCACGTAATAACAAAACCAAAAAAATCCCATGACCACATAACAACGTCACTTCAGGCAAACACCACTATGTAGCCACGAAACCCTATAAGCAATTGATTGGCTGAACAAGTTTTACGTGTGGATTAAAGTTGCTTTTCCAGTCCTAATTCATGTGTTTGTGTATGTGTGTGCAGTGCTGTGCAGGAGAACCCTGTGGTGAGGATGAGTATGTGGAAAGAAGTTCCTTCCTCTGGGATGTATGTGGGCGTCAGAAGGTGAGTGACCAGGTTCAAATAAGATGTTGCTGCTCTCTGCTGCCCCCTGTTGGTCTCCCATCGGAGCGAGAACTAGAAACATCCCTCTGTGATTTTCTTCTCATTTAAGTAACCAAACCTTCATTTTTCTTTTTCAGTAACCGACGGGTCACTAGGTAAGACGCGTTCTTTTTTAATTTTAACTTTAAAGTTAAACTTGAGTTTCACGATGTGTTTTGTGTTTGTGTGTTTAGTCCTATAAAGTCTTGTCACTTCGAGTCCCACCTGAACAAGCTACAGGCCGACTCCAACTACCTGCTGTCTGAGGAGTTTGAGGTGACAACCTCCCATCATCCTCGTTTCACACGTGAACAAAGAACATAAAACATCAGAAGTCTCAAGAGAAAGTTTGGACATGTTTGTTTCAGGATCTGAAAGACGTCGGCCGTAATCAGACTATGGACATTTCCCGGCTGCCTGAAAACCGCGGAAAGAACCGATACAACAACATCCTGCCCTGTGAGACTGAGACACACACGCACACACACACACATGCACACGTTTGTGTTTCATGCTAATATGAATATTTCAGATGATATGACGTTAAACTTCAAGTCTTCTGTACAGACTTGTTTCAACAAAGCACGGCTTCAACAGCTCATTCACTCGTTCATTTAGTAACTCGCTCACTACCTCCTGTATTCATTCACTCACTCATTCTGTCATTCTTTTATTAATTTTTTCGTTTTTATCCCAGACGACTCCACCAGAGTGAAGCTTTCTTATTTGGAGGATGACCCTTGTTCCGACTACATCAACGCCAGCTACATTCCGGTATGAACACACTAACACACACACATGCATACATACACACACTCTGACCTGTCTACCCTCCTTGTGCAGGGTAATAATTACCGTCGGGAGTACATCGCCACCCAGGGGCCGCTGCCCGGCACAAAGGATGATTTCTGGAGGATGGTGTGGGAGCATGGTGTTTACAACGTCGTCATGGTAACACAGTGCGTGGAGAAAGGACGGGTGAGTTTGGGATACACAAAAAGTCTGGACAACAAAACAGCCGAGTGTGTCAGACACTGAACCCTGACGCGCGAGGCTTTGCTCTCATGTGGTCTCGTTGTGTTTGCAGGTGAAGTGTGATCAGTACTGGCCAGCAGACCGGGAGCCGTTGTACTACGGAGACCTGGTCCTCCAGATGCTGTCCGAGTCCGTCCTGCCAGAGTGGACCATCCGAGAGTTCAAGATCTCCTCGGTACCTTTTGTTATAAATTGATGCTTCACTTGAGAGGATAAAAAAAATAAATAATGAAGGCTGAAAACTGAGAGTTCAGACTGTGTTTGTCTGATTTTAAAGATGTAAACAAGAAATGTCCCCAGTCTTGTTGAAGAAGTTTCTATTTGTTCAGCTGTGTTTCTAGAAGAAAACTGAAGAAGTGTTTTAAAGTCTCAGTGTTTATCTGTTTGTCTTGTAAACATGAACCAGGAGAGCGGGGGTAATTATCCTCGGGTTCTGCGACACTTCCACTACACCGTGTGGCCGGACCACGGCGTCCCCGACAGCACGCAGTCCCTCATCCAGTTCGTCCGCACGGTCCGGGACTACGTGGACCGCTCACCCAGCACAGGTGCCACTGTGGTGCACTGCAGGTAGGTCGACCACAGTCCTGGTTCCACTTCAGGCTCAGACCCTGATTCCATTTTAGGACCTGTTCAGCTTATGTCATCATGTGTGTGTGTGTGTGTCACAGTGCCGGGGTTGGTCGCACGGGGACCTTCGTGGCTCTGGACCGAGTCTTGCAGCAGCTGGACTCCAAAGGAACCATCGACCTGTACGGCTGTGTGTTCGACCTGCGCCTGCACCGCCACCACATGGTCCAAACTGAGGTGATCCATCAGTCGGACCCTGAGCCTCACGATGTTTGAGTTGGTGCTCACCTTTAAACATTGACCTTGTGTGTGTTTCAGTGTCAGTACGCCTTCCTGCATCAGTGTGTGCGAGACGTCTTAAGAGCCCGAAAACATCGCAGTGAGCAGGAAAACCCGTTGTACCCCATCTACGAGAACTTTAACCCCGAGTACTGCCGAGGTACAGAACGTTTTTGTCTAAATATCACTGTGTTGTAAATGTGGTGGGCAGATGAAACAAAAAAACTGTACACATCGAACGTACAATGTACTGTATATACAATTTAATCAGTCTAAACCATGTTGAAATCATCTGAATCTGGTTTAATCTTGTTAAATCTGATTAAATCCATTTGAATCTGGTTGAATCCATTTGAATACAAATTAATCCACTGGAGTCAGGTTAAATCTGGGTCAAACCATTTTGAATGTGGTTGACTCCTTAGTCGGATCTTCATATAATTGTGAAGCAGAATTCACTAAGTGTTGTAATCTTAGTGACTCCAATTGAATCTGGCTGAATCTGGTTGACTACATTTGATTCTGGTTGAACTGAATCTAAGACTTTGTTTGTATTTGCTTAGTGAATGAGGCTCGGAAACAAATATCACATTGTTGGCATTCAATCACCCCAGTGAGACGAGAAGTAAATTTAATCAAATAAATGAGTCTGTAATTCTTCCACGTCCGGAAGCTTCTACCTCACAGCCTCATTGTCGACTGCAGTCAGGTCTTATGACATCCTGCGAGTGGGGTGATCCAGTGATTTAACTGTAACATTATGATTCAGAGAAAAAACATCAGAGTCAAGAAGTTACCTGGGCCATAATACATAAGGAATAATGTTCAGATGATATGAGCCTGAAGCAGATATCTCTTGGAAGCAGTGAGGATTCATGGTGGTCTCCTCTTGCAGGGTTCTAATCAAAGCTGAATGAGAAAAGCATAATGTGCCTCAAAAACATCGGCTCCTGTCACTGTGATGATGACACATGAGGGAATAAATCTCTTCGTACTGCACGATGACTCGACATAATACACTGGGCCTCAGCAAACTGCCCTATGACTCCTCATATTTAAATATGACTCAGCATATTACACTCTGCCTCAGCAAACTACACTAATACTCATCATATTTAAGTATGACTCAGCATGATACACTGCCTCAGCAAACTGCACTATGACTGATCCTATTTAAGTACGACTCAGCATAATACATTGCCTCAGCAAACTGCACCATGACTCATCATATTGAACTATGACTCCGCATACTTCACTGTGCCTTAGCAAACTGCACTGTGACTCATTGTACTGAACTGTGACTCGGCAAAATACACTGGGCCTCAGCAAACTGCACTGACTCATCATACTTAACAATGACTCAGCATCATACAGTTTGCCTCAGAAAACTGCACTATGACTCAATATACTTAACTAAGACTCAGCATCATACAGTTTGCCTCTGCAAACTGCCCTATAACTCATCCTACTGAGCATGACTATGTCCTGTCAAGCTATATTGTGATTCATCACATTCCACCATGACTCAGCATATTACACGGTGACTCAGGATACTTGAACTGGACGCTGCATGACTCAGCTGTTTGTGTCTCCACAGATTTCATCTACACTGGACATTAGAGAGGTGACGACGGTTGTTGGACGTTTGAAGGAAACTGGTGCCATACAAACAGAAAAAGTGAATAAAAGCTAATGAATTATGCCACACATTTCAGTAAACTGAGTTTCTGTTGTTTTTATAAGATTAATTTACTGGATTTAAATAGAAATCGATTGATTGAGGCTCACATACTCTCTTGCTTGTCTGTTTTTTACTAAAAGTCAGCTTTATAAAAGGAGAGAGTAATGTGTATGTGCCAAGTCGTCCTGCTGAAGCCACATTATAAGCTCTGTATTTACCTCCTCACATGTTGCTGTATGTAAATATTTGATTTCCAGGCTTAAAGTGCATATTTAACCATTAAATGAAAAATAAAAATAAAAATAAAACCCCAATAACATTTGGAATTTGTCTGATTTTTAAAATGTTACAAACTGGGTGCTATGATAATTATTGCCATTGTGTGACTCATTTTGAAGGAAATTATTCTGATTTGTCTGTACAAAAGTTAAAACATTTTCAGACAGGTTTGACCTGTTTCTTTTATTTTTAAACTTATGAAACTTTTTAAAACTAAAGCCACTATTGTAAGCAGACAATAAAAATAAGTAATCCGAAAGCTATGATGTTTGTGATGATGGGTCTTATTTATGATTGAGCATGGAACGCAAGTCTTCAAAGAAAGATGAAACAGCGAGGAGAGTTTATTTTAAAGATTTCTATCAGGCACAATTGTTTGTGGTTAAAACAGCTGAGCAGAGGTTACACAGAAATACAACTCTGCTGCTACAACGAAGCCAAAACTAAAGAGAAAATTCTGAATGAAACTTCAGTAAATACAATTAACATCACGGAGAGTGAAATTCAACACTTTGTATCCCTGTAGAGGAAATGAACAGCGTTTAGTTGCTACAGATCAGCTTTATGGCTTCATATAGAAAATCTAGACTTACGATAAAAGTTAATCTGAAATAGAAAAAAATGCTACAATGGAGCTATAGTCTCTTTGGAGTGGATAAATGTTCAGAGGGAAGTACAGAAAACAGCAGACGGTTTTCCATTCATCTGGTTCCTCAGCATTAACAAAAGGAAAAACATTTTCAATGGTCTTCCAGAGATGATTATTCTTTACAGACAAAAAACACAAAACATACACAAAAAACTCTTCAATTTCCTGATGAGTTCACACATTAAAAATTAAAATGACGCCACAAATATTATAATCTTCACCAGATAAAAGTGATTGTTTTATGCAAAGTTTTCCTACAAATTAAAATAAAACTTCTATTGTACTTAGAATCTGCCTTATAACAACCCTAAGAATGTAGGAAGCTAACAAAGCACGGTCTGATCAGTCTTGTAATACCACGTTGTACCAGCAGATGGCACAGTGATTCGGAAGAAATGAACAGTATGTGACTACTTTAAAGTCTCATACTGTGACCCAAAACTGCTACATTGTGAATATGTCAACACTATTTTTTTTTTTCATACGTGCTAGTATCGTACAAGTTTCCCTTCTTTCTTGTTATAAACATCTCCACTGAGCTGAAATGTGTATTTTTCGTGTATCTATGTGACCCCGACAAACCCACCGCGTGTTCCAACACGTCAGGGACTGATAACATGGCTTTAAGTATTTAAAAATATCTTCAATCATTACCTTTATACACAGGTCCAGGTTTCTCTTCACATTCAAGGAGTCACAAAGTTGGCGAGTCAGAGAGTCAGAGAGTCAGATAGTCAGAGAGTCAGACATCAAAAGTTAGAATCAGAGAGTCAAAGAGTTCTGAAGACTTGGAGATGGAGTTGGAGTGTTGATTGTCAGAGTGTGTCAGAGTTTGAGTCCGAGAGTCAAAGAGTCAGGACCTGTTTACGGGACATTTCAACTGAAGACGCACTGTTTTTGCATTTTCGTTTCAGAAAAGTTTCATGTTTACACAGCAACATTTTGAAAGTGATGTCTGTTCCCACAAAAACAGCAGTAGTTTGGCCACAAGTTGGTGCTGTTATTTGTTTTTGTAATAAAACCACGCACATGTGTGCAAAGAAAAATATGCGATAAACATGACGAGTACTCGGACAATTGTATTCAGCTCTAAAATTAAGTCCCAGGAGAATGAGGACTGGGAGTAGTGACACTCCAGAGGCCGCCATTGTTGTTATTGTTGATCTACCTGCACATGTGCAGACAAACCATTTCCTACAGCTGTGGTGCGCTTGCGCATTAGCAGCATTTAAGCTGCTAATTTAAGCCGAATGTTTTCAGGAAGTAGCGTTTTCGCCTGTTCCCACAATGACGGAGTCTGAGCTTTTACAAAAGGCTCTGTTTTCACTGGTTCTGTGTAAACGGCACCCAAAACGCAACGCAAGCTTTGCTTTTTCACTTGAACGTGTTCCTCAGAGAGTCGGACTAGAGTCCAAGCGTCGCTGAGAGTCTGGGTCATCGTCGGAGAGTCACAGCTGGGAAATAGAGTCATCTTTTAAAGAAATTGATGAAAGTCTTATATTTTAAGAAGAAAGCATTCAGTGCCGACCTTTGTCAATTTCTGTTCCAACTTTAGCCAAACTAATCTACAAAGAAAAGCACTCGGAGAGCGCAGACCTCCACCAAAAGGCGTTTCCCAAAATCAAAGTGCCACCATATCGTTAATCTGGATCGGATCCGGACTAAGTTTGGCACAATTCAGGGCAATGATCCTCCAAATATACATGTCAAATTTCAAGAGAATCAAAACAACGTTCTATGAGTTATGATTTTTGAAACCTCTAAACGGTTTTCAATGTTAACTTCCGGAATATTTCTGACCTTATTCTGGATCCGATCCAAATTAAATTTTACACCCTACTAGATATGACCATCATACAGATCACTGAATTTTTACAAGTCAATCTCCAAGATCTCCAAGAGATATGATTTTTTGAAAACGGCTAAATGATAAGTAAAGGGGAAAAACAGCATCTTTGCCATTTTTTTGTATCCAGATGGTTATCCGGATCACTCTCAAAATCATATGGAATCTCGGTTGGGTCAAGACACATCTTCTGAATTTTTTTGGGGAAGATCCAGTTAGGATTTTTGGCGTAATCTTGCTAACAGGCAAACAGACAAATAGACAAACAAACCCTAGCAAAAACTTAATTGCTTAATTAAAGAAAGTATCATTTGGGAGCTCCAAATTCTATATTATGTGCATGCGATTGTACCTAATACAAATACTTAATTACCATCAGAAAATTTACCTATTGAAGTTTTTAGTGTTTCTGACTATGTTTTCTCATTCTATAGTTTAAAAGAATTTTACCTTTTTTGTTCATTTCGTGTCTTTTTAAACATTCACAGTGATTTCTAACTCCTCCTGACAGTTTCCAGTTCCTCCAGGTGGCTGAAAGAAGATTTTAAACTACTTTTAAGATGTTTTTTTTAAGAGAAAAAAATAAGTT
>OMNM01048859.1:0-16829 GCA_900302745.1 Parablennius parvicornis
AAAGACTCAAGCACGAAGGTTGTAATACATTCTTTGATAAGGATTTGAAAAATCTAAATGATTAGCTGGAGTTCTTATATAAATATCCAATATTTCAATAGGTGGTTGTATTATTATAAATAAGATAAATATACAATAAATAGATGTTATACTTGTTGTAAACACCATTGCAAAACGTAAAAGCCATTGTATTCATGGGAATTCTTTACAAGTTCACAGTGTGAGCTACCACTAAAAGTAAAATTCATCAAATGCTTTCCCCTGCCCTGTGTTTCATTTAAAGTTTACACTCTGAAAAATGTATTCCCACTGTCCTCAGAGTGTCCGCCTCTGACTCTGCAGCTGCCACCTCTTACTATCACTCAGTGTTTTAACAGTGATCATCCGCTGCTCTGCTACATGTGTTTCTTAGTTACTGCAATTCCCTGGCTAAATAAAGCAAACATGCTTTGAAATGCATTTTTTTCTCTCTTGATGTTGTTTTAGGCACACAACATTCATCTGCTCGAGTCACATTCAGCAAAAGCCACCATTTATACAGCATGTTTCCACCAGTCAGCACTCATGAGATTGACTCAACAGACATGACTCTGGGACTCACAACACACGGCATTAACAGAGAAGGAGAAGAGGATCTGTACAGAGTTAGGCTGTATCCATCTAAAGCGCGACTTTCACTGTGCTCATGCTGAACATAACAATACTACACACTCACATTCAGCCTGCTGGGAGCCTTTTCATAGCTGGTATACTCTCGATAGAGAAGAGTATTTCATCTGTAGCTTTTTTTTAAATATACATAGCTTCTCTGTTGGTTCTTTGTTGGTGCAATGACATTATTACTGCAGTGAGAGCCTTCAGTATGCAGGGGTGGTATTTTCAATTGTATCTGTGACCTTGGGGGATCCTTCAAACGATTGTAATTGTATATGAGCATGCATGAGTATGCACGAGTATGAGAAGGTGAAGACTTGAAGGACAACATCTTTTTACAAAGCGTGCCATAGTGTTAGGCCACTAACATCTACTAGAGTGGTGTAAAGCTCAGTTTAATGCAGATGTTACATTCACGACATACTTTCATTTGAATTGGACTGAACCAGTAAAGTTAAAACAAAAATCTAAAACTCTTCAGGCTTATGTTGGTTAAACGCCAGTCCATTAATGTATTTCTTGTAAGTATGTAAGCAGGTATAGAAGATTCAAGCAGTACCCTTTACTGTGTTTCCTCCTGTCGAAAGATGGACAGTGTTGATGGTTTAGATTTCAATAACATGAAGTTCCCCATCTCTTAACTCCTGATGTGTGTTAAGAAATCTGATTAAGAGACATACGTGTGTAAAGACTTCGGAGTAGAGGTCAAGGTTTGTTTATCTGGTTTCTCATAATAGAATAACTGCAGTTATCTGATGAACAACTGGACAATGATCCCTTTTTTTTTTTCGTGTGGACGTTACGATGTCTATTTTTAAATTGATGTGACCCCCGTCGAGGGCCATGTTTCATATCCCTGAATTACCTTTCATGATTCACAAACAATGATGCACTAACAATGCACCAGATATCCATCTTTCCTCTTTGCCATGACAAATCTTGGATGCCAACCACAAGTACTATAAATTTACATGCTTCAACTGTCATGAAGTGACCATGCTCATGAAGCTTCACATGCACAGCAGAGACCTTGTGGTTATTTATGAAGGGAAGAAATGAAGGCTAAAACAACAGAGCACCCGATGATGCCATCCAATGTGAAATACAGTATCTCAACCTCATGTGATCACAGACCTGAGTACTGTTCTATATGACATGTCCAAATGTTCAATCTGGGGTTTTGGATGACTGGGCAAGCCTGTAATGTCCTTCAATGTCGGACAATCAGTGTTTCTGCCAAAGCCAAAAAGTGCCAACTCAGACGCTCAGGAACAGAATCTCCTCCCTGGGATTCTTCTTCTCCAGTGACCATTCTCTGCAAAGACGGATTTAACCAAAGCCAGGAAACACATGACTGCAACCCAATTCTGTCATACAGCTGCAGTGTTGTCTGAGGGTTGCCAACTTCCGCCACAAAAGAAAAAAGACAACACTTCTGTTGCAACGCTGTTCTTGTTCTTACCCCCTATATGTATCATTTCACCTGTATATATCCTGGGGCTAACGCACTGTGTCTGCAGAGCTCCGGCAACAGTTTATCACAGTCCCAACACTAGAAAAAACACTTTCTTCAATAATAAGAACTCCTTCCGGTGCATTTGTCTTGTATTAGAGAACATGGAAAAAAACCAAAAAAACCCAATACTAAATCATTAAATGTATGAACATAAATTAGTTCAAACCTGTCGAGTGGCCCAGTGTGTGTGTCTGTGTGTGTGTGTGTGTGTGTGTGTGTGTGTGTGTGTGTGTGTGTGTGTGAGAGACAGACAGACCACTTTATTCAAGTCCTCTCACTTTGTTTCTCTAGTCTTAGTTTATAGTTCCCCATTGTGTTTTCTCCTTGGCCCAATGTGCTCCAGCAGAGAGACATTTCTTTTTCAGTGTGCATGCAGTCCTCTACTTGCTAAACTGCCACTGTTTACCTCATCAGCATCTGTCTATTTAAACCTCCGGTATCATTATACACACTAATTATGTGTGCGCGGCTCTGCATATGAAATCCTCTTAATATATTGCTCTGTCGTCGAAAAAAAATGGCTCAAACCAAACTAAACAATGGCAACCAACTTGGCAAATCCGTCATATACTGTTTAAACATCAATATGTATTCACCTGACTAGAACAACAAAACTGAAAATATGAATACATAGCCTGCAGTTTCAGTCATTAACCATGATGTTCTCGCTAAATCCACACATGACGCAAGTATGCAAAAATGCCATATGCATGCATTCGGCTTACTTAGCCATTATAACGCATATTAGCTGGTCAGGCACATAAATGACACGTCAGCACAAAAGAATGCCATGGTGCAGCTCATGCTTCATTACTGCATTTGGAAAGGTGTGCACTGATTTGCAACAATGACTATATGAATTCAAAATTAGCATGACTATATCATTTGTATACGGTGGGGTTGTGTGGTTCTTTCAAAGTTTTTACTGGAGCTTTGGCTCACTCTGCATCATCAGAGGCAGAGGTGATTATCGGGGTGCCACAGCCACACACCACACATATTCATCACTTTAAGGAGATAATTGGGTGTGAAAACCTTGGAGACGGCGGATAACAAATGAACCACCAGAAAGAAATTATGTTCATAGCTTGTTTTGTAACCTTTGCAAGATGCAAATAAATTTAACAAGTTACAAATGAAGTTGTATACTTTGTATTAGTGATGTCTTCACAAGGCCACACCCACACAGGACTGTACATTAATGCGTTGCATGTTGGGACCTTAAGTCAACATCCTTATTTGGCACAGATCTGCCAAGTATAGAAAACATAATAAAGTGTGTGGATGGATATGGAAGTAAGCTTGATATAGTTACTGTACATGAGTGGATGACGTTATTTTGCTTTCATAACAAAGGGTTCATGACACTACTTATGCTGACATACGGGTTCAGTTAAGAGAGCACGGCATCTTAAACTGCAAGAAAGAAACGAGAGGAACACTTTCTTCATTACCTAAATGAGCTGCTAAATAACCACCAACTGCAGTTTATCTTAATATGCCTGTGATGGTGCTTTAGTAAAAGAACTTATATTGTTAGGCTGTCGCTTAGTGATGAATCTTCACTTCTGTTGTTGTTGTTTATTTCATATCAGCATAATCAAAGGCACCTGAAAATTTCTACATACCAGTGTAAACACAGGTATGTACACGTAATTTAGTCTATAATACTCTATATTTTTTCTTTTTTCAAACCACTTCAAATGATAATGTTCTCAATTTCCTTGATGCCACTATAAGAGAAAAGAGGTGCTAAATGTATGACATTAATATGAATGGGTTATGCAAATCATTAAACGTTTTGATAAAAATAATCTAATCTACCAGTGTATTCTCCCTGCTCTTCAGCGGAGATGATCTAGTCATATTAAGCATAAATTAGGAGATAAATTTACGTCTGTTCGATGCAACTGTGGCATCGAAGGTAATATAAAATCTCCAGCTCTCGTTGATGACAACACCCCTCACTTATGGACTTTTCAGTGCTGCCTACTACATGAGTCATGATTCAGGATCATGACTCAGGATTACAGTATGCACACTTACCAAGTACTTCGCTGAGTGAACAGAATTACGAGATATGAGAGTACTAGTCGCAATCACTCCTCTTCCCCTGCGTACGTGTATGTGTTTTTCGGGCATGTTTACCATAATCCACCACACCAAAAAAAATAAAAAACCCAACAAAGAAACCCTACTCTCCTTGGCTCTGAGTAGTACTTGTCAAAGAATTTGCTGTGCACACATTTCATTAACAGGAACAGTGTGAAACTGAAAAGAAGTTACTGCCTCTCCAGTAATTTCCTCTACTTGCTCTACTTGCTATGTGGACATGTTAATGTGCATAATTAAGTAATCAGCTTATGCCAGCTGGAACATTTGGCAGCTCGTTTCTGACAGCTTCAGCTCCTCTCTTGAAAACATCTTGAATGATTCTGGTTGAGTTTCCCTCTGTGTGATTTTATCTCCTGCCAGACTAAAATAACTTCAGCTTGGACACTACTCAAACACGCCGGTTCGCAATGTTTTTGTTTCCACTTGAGCATTCAGTGACAGGAATATTGTGTCCTTGCACACACTGTAAAAATGTTTCTATACAATTCACAGTAGCCCCACTGCTGCACCTGGTGCAAAAACATTATTTTTCAAACTTTAATTTGTCTCAATGCTATTTATAATCCATTCAGCTTGAAAAGAGCATGTTTTAATCAGTTAATTGATAGTTTTATCCCTCCACTTATGTCTTATTAACATGACTGAATACCACACTTTGAAAAAAAACCATGCCAGATTAACCATATTTCTCCTGCTGCTGCAGCCCTTTAATACTGATGTTCTCCAAAGAAGGCTGATCTGCATCTTTGAAACACTTCTATACAGTATTAAGACTGTAGTCATTTGTAGTCATTTTAGAATGTAATCCTAGTGCAAACAGCATAATGGGATAATTTCTGTTTTCATGCAAACACCTCAGTATATTGACACAGTGTGTCAACAGTAACAATGACAGGATGAACAATC
The DNA here is from genome assembly GCA_900302745.1 of Parablennius parvicornis. Taxonomy (NCBI): domain Eukaryota; kingdom Metazoa; phylum Chordata; class Actinopteri; order Blenniiformes; family Blenniidae; genus Parablennius; species Parablennius parvicornis. Next base: position 5,192 of record OMNM01048859.1, read on the forward strand.
AACACATTGTTATTTTAAGACTTGTGATGTGCAATGTTTCTATTAATACCAATAACTTAGAATATTGGATAGCAGAAATAATAAACTGTAAGATTGAAGATGATGACTACATTACTGAAATATGTCAAAAGTGATGAAAAGTGAAGTGAATAATGTCTTTCTGTACAGAGACGCTATTGTATCTGATGCCTTAATCTGTATTTAGTAACTTAGGACACCTGGTGCAAACAATGAGATAATCAACCAACCAACCAAAAAAACCAACAAACCAATCAACAACCATAACATTAACAATATCATTTAGGGCAAACCAGCATTTACTGTAGTAGCTCTGCATTTCCCGTAATGCTTTGGTAGTAACATGAATATACACCCATATGGTTCTGTAAGCTCTATATATGGCCTTACAGCTTGCAGTGCATGTCAGAGATACTGAGAATCATGAAGTAGAAGGAACTGTCCAAAAATCTCAGAGACAGAATTGCGGCAAGGGACAGATCTGTCAAAGATTGCAAAATAATTTCTGCTGCACCACAGGTTCATAAGAACACAGTGGCCTCCATAATAAATTAAAGACACTTGGGGTGAGCAGAATTGGAGCTGGCCATCCAGCCAAACTGAGCAATCAGGGGAGAAGAGTCTTGGTGACCGAGGTAAAGAAAACACCAATAATCACTGCAGCTGAGCTCCAGAGATGCACTGGGGTGATGGGAGAAAGTTCTAGAAAGTTAACCATCATTGCAGACCCTCCACCAATCAGGGCTTTATGGAAAAGTGGCCTGACAGAAGCTTTTCCTCAGACATGTTTTTTTGTTTAAAAAAAACAAACAAAAACAAAACACATGAATGACTCACAGACTATGAGCAATAAGATTTTCTGGTCTGATGATACACATTTTTTGGATTTAATTCTAATCAGCATGTGTGGCGAAAACCAGGCACTGTTCATCACCTGCCCAATACAATACCAACAGTGAAGCACGGTGGTGGCAGCATCATGCCGTCGAGGTGTTTTTCACCTGCAGGGACGGGATGGCTGTTTGAAATTGAAGGAAAGAGAAATGTGGCTAAGAAAAGAGATATCCTGGATGAAAACATTTGCAAGAGATAATGACAAGCTTCAAAACAATCACCCTGCGCACACAGCTATAATAGTAAAGAGGTGGCTTTGGAACAACTCTGTGACTGTTCTTGAATGTCCCAGCCAGAGCTGGGACTTAAACCCCATTGAGCATCTTTGGAGGGACCTGAAAAAGCTAGCAAACCTGACAGACCATGAGAGAATCCGCAAAGAAGAATACCAGAGGATCCCCAAATCCAGGTGTGAATAGCCTGTTGCGTCATTTCCCAAGAAGATTCATGGCTTTATTAGTTCAAATGGGTGCTTTTGTTCAATACTGACCAAATGATCTGAAATCTTGTGATATGTGATTTTAAAATGTTTGTTCTGTAATAAATCTTCAAAAAAAATAACAATTATTTATTGTTCTGTCACTATGGGGTGCTGTGTGTACATTGATGAGGAAAAAAATTTACTTAAATGATTTTAGAAAACAAATTTGTCTAAATCTGTGTCAGTGAGCACTTCTCCTTTGCCAAGATAATCCATCCACCTTACTGGTATGGCATATCAAGATGCTGATTAGACAGCATGATTATTGCACAGATGTGCCTTCGGCTGGCCACAATAAAAGGAAGGACACTCTAAAATATGCAGTTTTATCACATAGCACAATGCCACAGATGTTACAACTTTTGAGCATGTAATTGACATGCTGACTGCAGGAACCTTCATCAGAGGGGTTGCCCGTGAACTGAACGACTAAAATCCACCATCCTTTTATATTTTTGTATTCATTTCAAATATATAATATTCTGTTTCCTTTAAATCACTTTTGCTGTGCTTAAAACATGTTTTCATAAGGCAAATAGTTGAATTCTACTTCTTCAAATAATAAAAATTATTTCTTGAATGAAGTTAGGCAGTCAGAGAAAACCTAATCCTACCACCTTCACCTGGCTGTTAGAAACACCTGCTCTATGATTTCTTTTTCACAAAATCAAATCCTGGTTACAGTACAAAGAAAACTATGTTAATCATAATTCATCAATATTTTCTATGTTGACCATTATCACCTAAAACGACTTGCTTTGATAAATAGTTTATTATCATGATCTAAGTACATATTGATTCATGCGGATGTTCTACCACTAGATTACTGAAGATGCAATGTTGTATTAATATCTAAAATCCAGATTACTGTGTGTGCGGAGTTTCCCATTGCGTTAACTCGACAACAGAACATCTGTCTTGATAAATAGGAATAGTTAAATTATCATTAGGGTTGATTAATGTCATTAGTCTGTAAGGTTTTGAGTCATTCAGAAACACCACTGAGAATCAATTATTTGCCATGGCAACCAGTAAAGGAAACAGGACACTAATCGTGCATCTTTAACAAATGCGAATAAGCTGATTACTGAATATGTAAAATGATCATTTTTCAACCACGGCATCATTACACATGTAAAACACAACCCTCTTGTATACAACAGTGTACTGTTCAAAAAGACAACATACAGAGCATGCTCCGAAATGATCTTTAGCAGAGGAAGACATTGATTTTCTTACTGTATCTTTATGGCATCTTCCAATTCTGCCAGCACAGCGTGTAATAGGAGAGTACAAGTTTTTCTTTCTCCACAGCAATCAGATTTGCTTAGCTAAGCTCCCTGACATGGATGAAAACTGCATTAGTACCTGTCTCCTCTGACACAGAGGCCAGCATACCATTACCCTCCTCTAACAAAACAAAAACTAAAAAAAATCAAACAAAAACTTAGTGTAATAAAAAAAGCATGTCTGCATCAATGCTCAGCTGATGTATTGATGGCTGGACAAGTCAGAATGACTAACTGTGTCACTGCTAGGGAGACGGCAAGTGAGGAGCGAGTGCACAAGAAAGGCCAAGAAATCAAAGAAATGACTCTGATCTTTCATTCCCTGAGAAGATGATCCACACCACAATTTTCTTCTGTTCTGTGCTATCGGTTTTGCAGCTTGGAGCGAGATGTGGTTTTTCTGTCTAACAGCAAAGAGCATTTACCGCCTTTTATCTTCAAAGAACCCAACAAAAGTCCAATATCTAAGGCCATATATGAGGGCAAACTGGGCATGATTGAGTCTGATTGATATATATCTTAAACACCCTCAGCACCCATCAATCTCTCATATTGTTAAGCAGAAAGACTGGGAGGTAAATGTTCACTTAGACGTGTCTTGTCCCTTTCAGGAGACATGTTCAGCCATCAGTTACTGTAATGAAAACAAATAGATTGGCTGGTTTCACAGAGATAGAACGCCTGGACCGCGGCCAAAGATAACACAGCTAAACTCTTCCAGCAGAGGCAGTGTGGGTGTTGGATTCAAACAGACTGGCATGGAAATAAACAGAAATGACTACCTATTACTGCTTGTTTGTAGGAACGATCCTGAGCGCTCGCTAACGGAGGTAGGATTTTATGATATGATTTCATTTACAAACCAACGAATAGTCTTTTCCTGTGAAATGTAATTGAATAAAATTGGCATGCGTTGCCATATACACACCATCAATTACTATTCAGGGGAAGTAGAAGCTAATCCTTTAGCAGAGTGAAAGCCAGCTATCAGCAAGATCCTGGCTGTCTGTTGTTCATTTCCCCACTAATATACTGATTTATATCTACAGTAGCAGCAGTAGATAACCAGTTCAGATCAAATTAATTTGTACCTGTAGCCACTGCGATTGGTCACTATGTCCAGCTGTCCAAGCGTTGACCTTGCCCTGTTTATCCAAACGGGCCTTCCCAGGCTCCCAAGTGAACATGTCCATGTTGAGTGTCCTGAAGATGCTGGAGGCAGTAACCTGGTAGTCCTGGACGTGGCCTGACTTCATTCCCAGTGGCTCAGAACAGCCTGGCAGCAACATAAACTGTTGTTATTTTTGTGTTGTAGCATGTTGTGTTATACAGCCTGCCAAGTGACCTGCACATGGATTCAGTGTTGGGATACATTTTTGGAATATTCAATGAACTAAACTAAACTAATCATACTTTCAAGGGTCTTGCTCTGGGGACCCTAACATGTACATTATATAGTTTTTGTTAAAACCAAAGACATGTAAATGTCAAAGCAAACATTTGTAATAATGCTTCTAATGCAAAACTCCCATATCCACAAACTAGGGCACAACATTAAAAAAAAAAAAAAAAGAGCCACTAACCAGGAGGCTTCTAGATTCAATTTTCAAGCCATATCTGGTTGTTTTGTGATTAATGATTCCCATCAGTGCATTCACTTGTCTCGCTCACCTGTGAGCTCACAGCCCAGCAGCTCCATGCGTAATGTGCAATGCCTCCTGCAGACTTGAGGGTAAATGCGCACATACTGGGCTTCAATGGGAGGAGTGAAGGAGTTGGCTGATGGAGCGTTGTTATCGACATTTCCTCTGAAAATCTGTTGCAAAGGATGAAATAACAGCAGATCAGGGCGGGGAGGACAGTGAAGCAGATCAGCTTGCAATAATGTGGCAGGCTATCCGCTGCTGTCTCTAGTGTCTGCTCCACACTCAACAAATTACTGTCATTCAAGGTCAATGAGCTAGAATTACATGGAAAAATAGACAATTTCTCGCACCATTTGAGCTAGTAATTCATAAGAACAGTAGTGTGTTTTAAATTAGTGCTCCAATTATATTGGTATACCTTCTGGACTGTTTCATCCAGATGACCTGGAAGAGTTTAATTGAAACTCTCTGCTATTGGTCAAACATACACGTCTATTTCTGACTGCCACCACATGTATTGCTCGAGTCCAGACCTGAAATGTTACACTCTAATAAATCTGATGAGAAGTCTGGTTGCTGTGGGTCTTTTTCGGAGCTCGGCCAAACAGAGGACAGCCATGGTTTTCTGTCAGGAATGATAGAATGCTGTGTGGCCTATTTGGTGGCTGTTCATCCCCAAATAGTATAAAAATTCAATCTAGAAGTCATAAAAGTGGAGGGGGGTAAGGGGCACCAGGATGGGCCCGGTGTGTGCTAGCTAATTAAAAAGCCATCTCATCATGTCCTCCAGCCTGCCCTTGACTGAGTGCACAGTCTCTAGTCACTGTGTGAGCACGTGTAGGAGTGTGTCTCTGTCTACTATAAAGTAAGACGCAACGGCTATGGTAAGAGAGCATGTGTGTGTGTGTGTGTCTCACCATATCCTCATCTTTGCCCTTGACTTTGTACGTTCTCCAGGTCTTCCCGTCATCACTGTAGGCTACTTTGTAAGATTTGACGTACTCAGGGCTGCCGATACGTTTTGCACCCTGGGTAATTAGGCCTGTGACCCTCATTCTCCTCTGCAGGTTTATCTGTGAGAGAGGAAAGAAAAGGAAAAAAAAAGAAGCAAAAACCCTGAGAGGTTCTTTTTTTATTGGCTATTAAAGTGTGAGTCTGTGTCTGTCTGTGTGAACAAGCAGTGTCTGAGTGCACGTCATGGGAATCAAGTCCCCTTCCTTGTATCTGTTCTGTCAGGGCTATCCATCTTCTTCAAAAAGTCGGTGATCAAATGGAACATTTAATCAATCCTTACGCTCCACATCCAGTCTGTCCACCCAGTGCAAACTGTCAATATGGTGCCAATGTAAAGCAGCTTGGTTAGCCGGAAGGAAAAGAGGTAAGTAAAGAAAGAGGAAAATGATGAACGGTTTCCACAGATCACAGTCAAAACACACTGATTGCTACATACAGACACAGGTTCAGACTTTTCCCTGACATGGACATTTGAAAAAAAAAAAAAAAAAAAATGTTTCCACATTTCATTGCGTCGCCAACCTCACCTAAAACATCTTAACCTGCCTTAATGAACTGAAAACGACCTGCATTGTCATTAATTTCTTTTATCAACTGATTGAAATTAACGCACTGAAGTCCCTGCTCAATATATCATATGAATAAATAAATATGCTTTAGATTCTGCAGTGATTTGAGCTCCAGTAGCTTGTCTCTTGGATCGGATCACATGGGCCAGTGTTCGCTGGCAACATGTGTCACAGCTTTTTCCTTCCTCTGACCAGTTTGATAGACACTGCTGCCTGCAGACTGAGATCACCCCACAAGAGCAGCTGCTTTATTGATATTCTGACCCAGTTGTCAGATCAGAATTGAGCCTTTGTCGAACACTCAAATGTTATTCACATTTTCACTACTTCTAACACATAAAAATTGTGAACAAAATGTTTTCGCTCCCACTGATATTAGTATTTTAACCACTAACAGATGTGATAATAAAAACTTTAACTCATCTCTGTAATTGGTCAGGGATCGTTTCCTCATCCAAATTGAAAAAAAACAAACCCAAAAAACCCCCCAACAAAACCAAACTAAAAAAAAAAACCCCAAACAAACCTCTAATGATTAAACTAGAAGAGGAATATCTTTTGTTCTTTCAGCCTCACATACTGACAGTCCCTCTTCAATCCCACACACGCTCTGACAAAATGTCAATTACTCGCTTGCAGCAAGGTTGAGAGACCTATGGGTAATTTCCCAAATGTCACACTTAAGTATTTGCCTTCACTCTGTCATTATTGTTTGCGCTACTTGTCTTGTAATTCTGGTGAATCTACGTATAAAAAAGTGTGACAAAGACTCATGTGTTGATTAATGAATATTGCAGAGTTTGTTTTTTTTGGAACGCAGACTAAAATAAAATGAGATTTGCTCTCATGGGATAGCCTTGCTCTATATGACTCAAGGCTTTAGTTTTTGTTACATATTGCATTTTCTTACCCTGAAAATAACAAATCAAACAAAATAATGTGATAACGAAACAAACAAACTTTCGTTTTATTCATGTTTGTGAAGCTGAAGTCTGTTTCTGTTTAACCACTTTAAAGCCGGTTGAACAGCGTGACCACATTCAGGATGGCACCCCAGATGCTTGAGCTCATTTTCTGCTGCAGGAACGGTGGCTTTACTATGAAAAAAGGCAATTCAAAAGTAAGATATTTGAGTCGAATAGCTTAAACAGATAAGCTGAGCCCACTAAGCTATCCTCTCATTTTCTGTTAACAGAAAAAAAAATTAAAAATAAAATAAAAATTTGAAAAATTAGCACTGTCTCCTGCAGACATTACAGATTATAGTTTAAGCCTTAGACGTAAATAGAACTGTTTAAATTCTTGAAAACCAACAAAGTAATGTAAAATAGTACTCCTGCAGTCTTGGGTTCCATTCTAATTTCCATCTGGAGAGACAAAACTCAATTACACATTTTTTTTCCTACATGTTCAAACCGACGTATCACGTTAATTATACATAAAGACCTCTCTTAGAACCACGGAGCTGCATTGGCCCAACCTCTCTTATTCACAACATTTGCAGCATTTCTTTGCTTCTCTCAGTTTTCTCCATAGAGATAGATACTTCTTGCACTAATTAGAAGCCCCTTCTCTAAAAGGCCACTGCTGGGGTAATTGGGGTGATTCTTCACATTTTTAATGGCCACTCACATGTGCGCCTCTGTCACTTTAGTGCTAATAGTGATGCATTTCTTTGTTTGAGTGAGGCATTGCTGGAAACATCCTCCTCATGCGGACCTTTGTCTACCAACTTAAATGTGCCATTTTGAAGGAGAGTGGCAATTAAACTACATTGCTTGAAATGCAAACGGGGGTGTGTAAAAATTACACTGAGAAACACAGATAAGACTGCAGCAAATTTAGCACTTAACACATTTGTACAACTCCAGTAAGCTGCCAGTGCCAGATGTTTTTTAACATTGTAATTTTTTTTTGTGCAACTTTAAGTAAGATGTCACTGATCACAGTAATTATTGAATGCACTGTGCATGTGAGATCAGATTACGATGAAAAATGTTTACATCGACTTCAAATTTAATTTGTTTTTATCGTGGTTCAATCTGGTGTATGTTTCCTGTACTGTGTGAGGTATCAGTATTAAATATTCTAATGATACATGTGTCTACCCTCAGTATAAACTCGATTAACACAACAGCCATGATGTCTATATGCATTTATATAGCACACTTTGAAGTTGTGGTGCAGGTCATGATCACCGTGATGAATAAGAATACATGTGTCTTGGTTCGAGGGGGAAAAAAGAAGCTGCTTAAACTGCAAACCACAATGAACTCTTTACCTTTTACAAATTGAAATTGATATTTGTTTGCGGGGGGATCTCAGTAAAATGAGCCTCCAGAGACAAGAATGTTCACGTCAAATCATTTCTGATCGCAACATTTTTTTGCAAAACAAAGATAACATTTGCATGCCTAGTTTGATTCAACTTGTCTTCCCTCTGAAAACATTGCACTGTTTGCATCTTGACACTGGATACGCAGGACATGTGGGGTGAAAACCACAGCAGCAGGAGTAACATGTACTTCACACAGTTCCTCCATGGGGCACAATACTGAGGTATCAGTGATATGTCAACACCAATTCTCTTCTGTTTTGCCTCTGAGATCATACTGTTAACAACACAACAATATAGACGTCAATCAAGAGTGCAACAAGGCTGAGCTGTACAACAGTAGTTGTTCTCATTCAGGACCACAACGATCTGTCCAACAGGTGAAGCGGCTGGTGGACTGGTCCTGTGTCAATCAGGGTAATCCTGAATATCAAGAAGACTAAGGAGTTCTTCATTGACTTCAGGAAGGAGCAGCCAAGCCATTCACCTCCCAACATTGACAATAAAGCTGTGGAGGTTGTCAGCAGAACAAAATTCCTCGGGTTTCACATCGCGGACAATCTGGACTGGTAAATGTACACGTCATCGCTGGTTAAATGTCGGATGAAGAGATCACAGCTGTCTCCTCCAATCCCGACCACCTTCGACAGAAGTACCATAGAGAGCGTGCTGACCAGCTGCATCTCCATCTGGTTTGGCAGCTCCAGGGCCTCAGATACGAGGTGGCTGCAGAGAGTAGTGACGACAGCAGGGTCTCTCTTTCACCCACAACAAGGACTGTTCTCCCTGCTCCCCTTTGGAAGGAGGTTCTGCAGATCCAGAGCCAAAACAGACAAGTTCTGCAAAAGTTTCTTCCCCAAAGCCATCAGACTCTTAAATTCCCAATAATCCTTCTGGGCAAGATGCTCATGGTTCGCTGCGAGATATAACCGCTGCTGCATGTCAATGTTTCCTGTGAAATATAACTCTGCTGCTGGCTTTCACTTGTGCGATGAGCGTGGACAGATGTGAACGTATGCAGAGGTGTATATCATATACACCCCTGCATACGTTCATCCATACACTATATGGGTACATGTATTTATGGAAGCGTATGTATGAAAGATAGAAATATATATTCTATTTAGAAATTTTGTTTAATATTTCTGGTTATTGTAAAGAAGTATATTCGCAAGCTTTTGTAACAAAATGTTATCTGAATATACACCATCTATCTATCTATCTATCTATCTATCTATCTATCTATCTATCTATCTATCTATCTATCTATCTATCTATCTATCTATCTATCTATCTCCAAGGGTACATTTCCTCATCAAACTGACCCATTGGTGGGGGCTGGTGGGGGGCGAGGATCATGCTCAGGGACGCACAGTATAGGTTTTTTGGACTGTGGGAGAGTACCCAGAGGAAAACCCACGCACATACAGGGAGAACATGCAAACTACACACAGAAAGGCTCCGGCCGATATTTCATCCGGGACCATCTTGCTTTCAGGGGAAGTAATGGGGCAGTAATCAATGTTGGTAATTAGAGGCAGCTCAAGTCACGCAACGTTTCTTTAACAATGCCTAGTGTTTATTTCACTCAGTATTTAGACAAACAAAGAATTATTTATCATAAAAAATATACAAAAGCATAAATGCTTTGAAATGAGTTCCTTTGAGGGTTTTATTTTTTTATTGGTGTGTTTGCTGTTCAGCACTCTACAATATAACTAAACCTTAAAGCCATCTGTTAAACAATAGGGATTAATACAAAAAACACATTTTTACATATAATATGCAGAGCCCCTTGAAGTTGTCAAAATTTAACTGGGAGAGAGGCATTTATTTAAAGATACAGCTTTTCACTGAGGCTCTTACTGGTTACAGGGTGGGTAGCTTCAAGTCATTTATACTACTAAAACCACTAATTATTCCCACATATAATCATAACAACATGCAAGACCACATATGCTCACATAGGCGTGCAAAGGTCAGGAGCATATAAAGCGAAACATGGCCTGCGTTGATTAGGACCTCAGATTGGACCTGCAAAGGGAATTGCAACGACATCGAAACAATTAGACCGTCCTTGAAAATGCCCAGGAGCCCTGCGGCACTCTGCACTCATGAGAACATACACACATTTAAAAAGATTCATCAGTCTCATCTTCGATGTGTGCATGTTAAAAATACAACAGATATTTTTTCTTCTATCTTTTTATCTTTTGTGTGACCTTTAGTATGCACACCTGGTGTTTAAATTCACTAAAATGTGCCACACATTAAGGCAACTTTGAGACAGACACCTCATGTGTAGTGGCATCTCTATCAATATTCCTCCAGGAGTCAACAGTTAAATTAAACCAGTGTAAAAGCCACAGAGTAAGAGCTATTCTGCTGCAGTAAAATCAGAAAAATGCAAGCTGTCACTGCCTTGATGCAGCTTTGCTTTGGAATAAAAAGTCACTATATTTTAGTTTTACAGCGTGATCTTTCTGAATAGACGTCAGGTTATTGCTCTTCATGTTAAAGGTGCAGCGACATGTTTAAGACTTAAATCCATATTGTAAAAAAGGTCACAGGTTTTACCTTTGTGTTTGAAATGTAAAATATCTTAGACCATTACTCATTGCGTGGGGCTGCACACTATTAGATAAGCTAATTGGATGGATGATATATAAAAAATACTTAGTCTACCTTTGGATCTTGAGCATCGGTGTCAATAGCATATTGGTACAATGATGCCAGGATTTATTATAAATCTAAAAACCTAAATTTATGATAAAATGATAAACATCTCTCCAAACCATATCATAATCATTGAATGATTCCCTCTCTTGTCCTGTGTCGTTCATTCACCTAATTAATGAAAACAAGGAATCTATCTGTATATCCAACTCTACAGTGTCTGGAACATTTGCAACCCCTGTATATGGCCAACTGTGGACTTAACTTCACACCACCAGCTTATTATATTGTAATCGCAATTCTGACTTTGTTATATAAACTTTGGTTGTTAGAGTTTCAATTTAAACCTCACTATTGGCCTCTCTCTTCTTCTCTTGTCTGGCAGCTCCATCCTAGACATCCTTTTCCCTACATGCATAGCTGTCATCTCCCTTTCATACGAGACCAAACAATCTGAACAGAGTCCCTTTTTATTTTCCCACCAAGCTGTCCAACATCAGTCGTCTCTTTAATGTAGTCATTCTTAATCATGTCCATTCTGCTCACACCCAAGGGAAACCTCAACATCCTCAGCTCTGCCACTTTCAGTTCAGCCTCCCATCTATTAGAAAACTGGTCACTCACTGAAAGTATTGGTTTATTTTTTTCCATAGTCGCTCCCCTTCACACGTGTACTGTAATGCAGACTTGCTATCCTTCACGTGCTGCTTACTTTC
>OMNM01048860.1:0-21748 GCA_900302745.1 Parablennius parvicornis
GAAGACTCACTCTCTCGCTTCCTCCATCTTGCGCGCACACACAAACACACACACACACACACACACACACACACACACACACACACACACACACACACACACACACACACACACACACACACACACACACACACACACACACACACACATTCAGCTACACATGGACACACACACTGTCTTGTCGCCACCTCAGCCATCACTCTGAATGATGTCAGTCAAATTAATTGCTGTTCTCTTCCTGTGGCACGCTTGAGGAGGTTTTCACAGAGGCAAGGACAGTCCAGTGCCCAGAGAAAGTGGACTTTAAAGGACAACTCTTTATGTGTGTCGTAGAGAAAAATAGAGAGAGCAGATAAATTAATGGTATTAACCATTATTCATTCATTCATCTTATACTCATAAACTTGAATTGATTAAAAGTTCAGTCTTTTGAGACCGCGTAATGTGAACCGTTCATGGCTTTCTCTTGAATTGAAAATACTCAACTAATAAGACAATGCAGCTATTTTACATTTTAATCAATCACATGTAGATCGTTGTGCCTGTGGGAGACCAGGCACTTCTACACACATAGCAATGCCTTTAATGAACCCACATCGAGTGCCAAAATCAACTTGGATTTTGATTTATCTTTAAAGATGCTGCAGGCTGTGGATGGTGGTGTTTAACTATAAAATCCATCAAATGTCCTCGTTGCTCTGCTCTCCTTTCACACTTCAGCTACCTTGATTTCCCTCTTGCTCCCCATTCCAGCATCAGAATAGATTAGGGCCTTGTGAAAGGTGTGTCCTCAATATATTCAAATTTAATGAACCACTAAAAACAAAAATTCATATTTACACTTTTCTCTTTGTTGCACCAACAGAATAAAACAGGAAGAAGCAGGCCATGTGCTCAACTGTGAAGTATTTCTTCCAGATTAGGAAAGGAAAAATTTATGAATGAAAACAAAAAGCCAAATAGAAGAGATGAATAATTAAAAAAAAAAAAATTATCCAGGCTTTTCAGTTCTATAGATTGGGTGCTCGACTTTCCTAAATGATGGCAATTCATCAGCAGACTGACTCAAGCACCAGTTACACTGCAGTGAAATACTGGCTATGAAGCACAGCTGGCTACATCAGGCTTCACCCTTTGGACTCTGGTGTGAAATTTTGGCTCCAGGAGGTTTGATGTGTGGAGGTCAAAGTGGCACAACCGGCCACAAATACACACCGCACGGCAGACTTCATGATGAACATGGGCACGATTATTTATCGGCTGTGCAGTGAGATACCAACACATGGCGGAAACTGTTATATTTTCATAAATTTCGGAATATAACATTTGCTGAAGAGATGGTTCCATCACGTTATATGTAAGATTCACTGGTATTTAGTCCATTGCTTTATTCTAAATGCTGCATCTCAGCTGCTGTGGAGGATCAGGTCTGTTTGTGGTCAGCACTCTCAACTGGAAACTCAGAGACCTGATTTTAAATTCAGGTTATTTCTTTGCTGTATGGAGTTTGCATGTTTTCTTGTGTGATGAAATTCAAACCACAGACAGCCCTTGTTAACTGCACCTCCCATGATCCAAACAAAAATAACTAGAATATTATGGTGGATTTTGATCCACACCTAATCTGGTGAAACAAAGAATGCCAAACAACATCAAACTTTAATTGTATTTCATCGCTCATAGCTTCTGTGTCGTATATGAAAACCGCTTGAGAGCTGTCGTCTCTCCCTGTTAGAGAGCTGCAGATGTATTTCCAGCCCAGTACACATAACATCATCTTACCTTTCTGTGAATTGTCTGCGCTTCAGTAGGTTTTCTCAGCTGTTTTGATGCTACTTCTTGTCTTCATTAACCCGTTTCTTTCGAGAACAGCAGTACTGAATGACTGTTTTGAATTATTCTTCTCTTGAGTTACTCGTAATTGATAATTATGGAACTGAAACTGATCAAAATAACAGCTGTGCAAAAATAACATTTGACTTCCAGCAAACTGAAGTAACTTAATAACTCATGCTGAATCGAATGAAAGTATGTACATGCACACTACTCACACATCTCAATTTAGAGAGATAATTAAAAGAAGAGCAGACATAACTTTTCCAAGTACGTGGTAATTGTACTCAAGCAGAAATTTTAATTCTGAGTGACATTCTCACCGACATAAGGCGGTGCCATACAGTTTCTTATGCTATCAAGATCAGTAGATAATCAAACATGGGTCACTAACTAACTGCTAGTTTTCAGTCTGTTCAATTCTCCGTCGGTTGTTTCATTTTTATTGATCCTTTTCCTCTCCATTCAATAGTGTTGTGTAATGAACTGTGAAAGCGAATATCAAACTCATGAATGAACAACAATCCAGACAAACTTTGAACAATTCACTTTAAATTAAAATCAATTCAAATGTAACAGAATGATGTACAGTTTCGTTTGAGCTCTGAAAACAAGTTCAGCAAAACTTTTGTTTGTGGTATTCATCATTTTCAAGTAAGCTGAGTAATCAGCTACGGTGTATGAAATATACAGAACACAAACTGTAACATCACACACTCAACCAAAACAATACTCTGATGGGACAAACAATGACTTTTTAGAGGCGTCTCATGAGTACATTTTTGTTTGAAGTTCATACGAGTTTACATTTGGATAACATATAGATCACAACTCTGCACCCGGATTAGAAACACATATTAAGCTGTGTTCTTTTCCATGTCGACACAGTGTTACTATTTCCAAAACATCAGAGATCACACATTTTTCTAAAGCTCGCCTTCCACTAGTATTCTGATTAAACATTTATGCCCTGAATCAAATTCGGTTTCTCTCTTGCTGTGATACTAAGTCAGTGGTGAATGTATTTTGCCTGTACCCATCGCATATTCTGCTATGATTTGGTTTGACACTTAACCGCAGGAGTCCTTTCAGAGTCTGGAATTTTAATGGAATGAGTAACAGTATTTCTGTGTGCGGTCTTGTAATTTGTTGTAGTGTGCATGCTGGGCCCTACTGTTTCGCCGGGTTTGAAGGAGCATGTTTTGACACTGTTTTTGTGTCTGAGTGTGTTTGATTGTATTGAAGATAGCAGTGTGTGACGGCATTATGGTGGGATTATCTATCCCATGAGTATCCCACATCCCTGGCACAACAACGGAGAGTCTTAATCTCTATCCAAATCCCCACTAGTCTTAGGGGAGCTTTTCCCATTTAAATATAGTGAAGCTGACTGTGACAGACTGTACAAAGGCAGGCATCCCACCAAATGCAAGCACAGGTACAGAGAGGGGTTCAACTCCACCTCTTGGCTGAATCCAGCGTCACCACAGAGAGCAGCATCCTCATTCGAAGTCGGTGAGACCCGCTGCAACAGGAAGTCTTGGACTCTCGGAATTAAGGGATGAGTCAGTGTTGCGAGAGAATCATGAGTCATTTCTTGTTTAGACTCGCCGTCTCTATGTTGTGGCCTCCTGGATGCAGTCTGTGGCAGCCCAGCAGAATGGAGAAGGCCTTGCGGAAATCTGCATTGAAGGCATAGATGATGGGGTTGAGGGAGGAATTAGCCCAGCCGAACCACACAAACACGTCAAACGTGGTGGGGCTGATGCAGGGGAACTCTTCTCCACCGCTCGACTGCTCGCAGAAGGGTACCATGCAGTTGAGGATGAAAAATGGGAGCCAACAGCACACAAACACCCCCATTATTACAGATAGAGTCTTAAGCACCTTTGTCTCGCGCTTGAAGGTCATTTTGAAGGAACTCTCAGACTCGGCGATGCTCGAGCCTCCGCCCATGCTGTCGTGTCTGTTTTTGGCACTTTCGGCCGCCCGCTCCAAAGCAGAAATCCTCCTGATTTGTCTGTGGGCAATGCGATAAATTTGAGTGTAAGTCGCCACCATGATGGCCACAGGGATGTAAAAGCTTATGAGAGAGGTGGAAATGGCGTAGGTCCTATTCAGGCTTGAGTCACAGTTCTCTGGGCTGTGATGAGATGTAGCATTTGATCTCACAGAGACAGAAGATCCAGTGAGAGGAGTGTACGGTTTAGTTTGGGCCTTATGCCAGTTGAGCTGCACTGGGATGAAAGAAATAAGGACAGACAGCGTCCAGGCCACACTGATCATCACGTAAGCCACTCTGGGTGTCATTTTCCTTTCATAGCGAAATGGACTAGAGATGGCCCAGTAGCGGTCAAGGCTTATCACACAAAGATTCAAAATGGATGCAGTGGAGCACATAATATCAAAAGCTACCCAGGTGTCACAGAAAGAGCCAAATGGCCAAAACCCCGCAATCTCCGTCACAGCCTTCCAGGGCATCACCAGGATGGCCACCAACAAGTCGGACACGGCCAACGAGATCACAAAAAAGTTTGTGACTTTAGACCGCAGATGTCGAAACTTGGTGACTGCAGCACAAACTAGTGTATTCCCCAGCAAGGTGGTAAGGATGAGCAGGGAGAGGAAGCAGCCGGTGAGGACGCGACTCGACGGCGCATCATCTAGAAACCCGCTGTCGATGACTGTTGTGAAGTTCATGAGATCCATCCCTGGACATGCGTGTGTTGGGGAGCACGCATTTATGTCACGCAGAGGAGTGGTGCTACATTTTATCTGCCGGATTAGAAGAGAGTACGCTCCCGGTCTCTGCCCTTGTGAAAAATCTCCATCGTTGCACCGTCTGATAGATGAGGAAAGATGAGATGTTTGAGGGGAAGGCGGTATGGGTCAGGCTCCTGCCCTCCGGCTTTGTAAATTGGATTTGACATCATGTGAGCCGCCAAGATGAAGATGTAGTGGTAACTTAATTCCTCAGTGTAATGGAGGATTCTCTTGTGGGTGCCCCAAACCACTGTCATTTCAGGAATCATCTGTCTGTTCACTGAGCCCGTCAGCAGCGCTGTGGATTACACAGATGAATTAGTAAAACACAGGACATAGTGTATTTATTCATTCACATCACAAACATGCAACATTGTTTCAAATAAATCGTTCCTGTAGATGTATTGTTTTTGTAAAACCTTAAATTCTTCAATTATAGATAAATAAACCCAGATAAATTTAATATGGGGAATTCAAAATGATCTGACTCACCAAATTCAATGTAGAAATTGTAATCAATCTGTGTGACTCTCAACCTATATAGCTCTGATCAAGTGACATTTTGCACGCACGTACTCTGAAGTCAATGTCCCTATTTGCACATTTCTCATCAGTTTCACTCCTTACCCACAGGGATGCGGCCATCTGTAGCTTGATCCAATGTTTAAAATCAGCCATGCGAACTTCATTGTGTAAAGTCTGTCCAAAAGGACATCTGGTTTGCAGTCCATCCAAAGAGCACAACAGAAACGACAGTCCGGCTATGTCCTTCGCGCACACCACAAAGCTCTGAATGAATAATAAGTCTCCACAAGGTTCAAGTGACATTCCAGAGCCGTCCGCGCTCTCGCTGCGTCCTCCCGCAGCCACAGCGCGCGTCTGCGGCCAAGACCCCTAAAGACCAGCAACTCCACAGCGGCGCTCTGACGCTGTCCCATTCAATAGAGAGGAGCGGGCAATGAATGCTTGTGACTGTGTGAAACCTTTGACGACCGAACGCGTTACTGTACTTACTGATCCAGGAGTTTCATGCCTGCAGGAGCGCTCCTTTTACGCACTGCACAGAGCGCAAGTTAAATACGGTATCCTATTATCGGTTAAACTTCACTCATCCGCCTTAATTTGACTGGTTATCGATTTGTTTTGATGAAATAAAGTTACATGTTATAAAAATGAAAGAGTAAGGTACAGTGGGCCGCTAAGGCCACCCAGTGGGAAAAGGGAATAACTGCATCTGTGCGGGAGGCGCTCAATGAATGTGACTGATATTCTAAGAGAGACAGGTTCGTGCGCAAAAAACAAAAACTGAAAAAATAAATAAATAACCGAAACTTGTTTTCACTCACTCACGCCACCCGCGGTCATCGCTATTATTATCTCCATTGAAAGACTGCTTGGACAAATCCGTGCAGTCAGACTTGGTCCGTCTCTTTTGTTGTTTTCTCTGCTCAAGCTGGTATCTCTCATGCAGCACTCATGCATCAAGGGATGCAAGAACAATCGTGACATGGCAGCTGTCACCTCACAGCGATGTAAGTGTTTGTGACAGGAAGAAAACAAACAGCTTCAATTTTTTTCTCTCCTTTTCTAATAACTGCATGTATAAAAGCAGCCATAAGATAGGTTTATTATATTCTTTCACAATCAGAATCAATCAGAATCAATCAATCAATCAATCAATCAATCAATCAATCAATCAATCAATCAATCAATCAATCCTGAGATTAAAATAAATACATCTAAAAATACACACCTGGCTGCTCCTGTGAAAAAGCAGCATTTTTCACTAGAGCGCCCATTAACTCAGCTCTGCCGCTCATCCCACAAATGCTTGTTTCTTACAAATCCTCTTGGATAGCCGCTGCCTTGTCTAACCTGTCGCTGAAGGCCGCTGAAGTGAATCCCACTTCATCACACAGTAAGCTGCAAGGTTATACTGTACAGGTTACCAGTCCAGAACAAAACTCACACACACTTAGACGATCACACACATTGACATTCATGAGAGACATGAATTCATGGAGAAACCCATAGAAAACGTATGCAACCACAGTGATAACATGCAATACAGGACCCCACATGGTTCAAATTGAAACTGGGACAGTGTCAATGAGACAAGGGTAAAAACTGGAATATTGCCCCAAACAAAAGACATAGCAAGAAGAAAAAGATAAATATTTAGCATTGGGTGTGTAGTTTTAATCTTAATTAACAGGATTGTTCAAACTGATTTGTGTGTTAAGTTTACAAAAAAGGCCTGGAATTGAGCCAGTCTTTTTGTGAGTGCTGACAGGTACATCCCTGTCAGTTCAGAACAAAATGGGATTGTAGGTCCAGGCACATTGCAAGCATGATTTAACTTACAATTCTTTTCTTACAATTTGTATTGTTTATTTGTATTTCTCTGGCGCTTCAGTGACTCTTTGTTCCTCACATTCCCTGGCGCCAAGTCCTACAAATGTGTCCTTTTCTCCCTGTCTCACAATGATGCATGTTGTTGCTGTCAATCCATATGTTCTTCACTCTTTAATCATTTCCTGTAGGCGACAATAAGTTCATCCCTTTGGTTACTCCTGATTTTTCTTTTTTTTCTTTCTGTGACTCAAACTCTACTGTGAGTGCCGCCTCTCTGCCAGGACATGAAAGAAACAACTACCGCTCAGGGTTGTAAGAGTTGAAAGGTCAGAGGATAGTTAGATGAGGCAAGAAGCACCATCAACCGAAATTCCCACCTGCCTCCACTGCTGCTGCAGGTTTTGTGGGTTCAAAGAGGCAGCTGCTGCTCTTATGACTCACATCGCTTTCATGTTGCATACCACTCGTCCTTGTCAGGATTTCTCACCAATGAAAACTGTCAAAATCTCTGAATTGTACTTTCTGTTCACATGCAATTTGCACCTCAGACCCTGCACTGTGGCTGAAAATATAAGCAGATAAAGAAAACAAAATATATCATCAGTTTTTTCCTTTTCATTGTCTGTGATCAGATCTCCTGTGTGGCGGTTAAAATCCGTGGCAGAGCTCCTGATTGTGCTCGGTCTGATGTGGTATGACAGGTACCAAGACGCACGCAAAATGCACAAATGCAATGACTAAGACGGCTGCAGGCAGAAAAACAAGCTGTTTGAAGAACCACTAACCCAAGCTGGCTTTTGCATGTTCGTGTGTGCACACAGCACCATGTTTAGAATCCATGCAGGTCTGTTTGGTCTGTTTGTGCGCCTTGTGCACAGGCATGCAAACCTGTCAACTCACACTGCTCTCCAGATTGCTAGAATTGATAATGGTAAAAAAAAAAAGAAGGCACACTGTGGTTTGTATGTGCATGTGCGTGTGCGTGCGCGCCTGCGGGCGTGTGTGTGTGTGGCTGGGTGGGTGTTTCTTCCTGTGTTACACTTTATATCAGAAATCGGAAAACTTTATTGTCACTTCCATAAAATAATGGAACTTTGTTGGTTGCAATCAGACTAATATTAAGTCAAAACAAGATCCATAGGATTTGAGCCTCTTCTGGCTGTTGCTCCTCGAGAGTCTGCTGTAAATGAATAACACTGAAGAGAAAACGATGCTTAAGCATCTGCACTGCTTTGGCATTATTGTGCTGTTAGATATGATTCACGTGTGACACATCCATGAAAGGTAATTTCAGGTACGTGATTGGGTGCAGAGGGTTAAAACTTAATCTAATATATCACTGGCACCAAATGCTCAAGCCTTAACCTGCAGCATTATACACATGATTTCATGACATAGGGGTGGCATCAGCTGTGACCGCAGGCCAAAACAAGCCCAGCAAAGGCTCCTGTCCAGACAGGGGATTATATTGCAGAATGTTGCATTTTCTCAATGAATGTAACTATCATTCCTAAAATTTGCATCTTCCTATCAATATTACACTTTATTGGTCAAAACATTCACATCTTGAAGCAATCAAGAGTTTCCAGTTAACTTCAAAAGCATATTTTTCAACTGTATAAGGAAACAAGGGTACACAGAAAAGAAAAAAAACATGCATAGGGAGAACATGAAAACGCCCATGAGCCTGGACTTGAATTATGGAGCTTGTCACTAACAGGCAAAATGCTATTAAAACAATAGGTTTGTGAGAACATGGCACAATCTTTCACTGACATTTGTCTGAAGACAAACAATGCGGCTGAGTTGAGTAAAAACAAAACGCTTTAAAGTTCGAAGAATATTCAATTTCTTAGTCCAACTAGAACAAAAGTGAATACTTTTGAATTGTTGTACATTTCGGAGTTAACATGTGGGCTGGATATCCATAATAAAAACAAAAATCCCCCCAAATAATCAGAGAAATCAAATAATGAAATTAGTCAATTTATTTGAGGAGAGCAGCAAAGTACATACAAAATTGTATATTTTCTTTCACATTGTGAATGTATTGTGTCATCCATTGGGACCAGGAAAAAAAGCTACCAATAATATGTATACATAAACACACAGTTTCACTAAGAAAAAATGTATAAAATAGATAAATAAATAAATAATTAAAATAAATACATTCTGAACTGGGTATGCACAAAAATGCATATTAATTTCATCAATGATAAAACTTTGCCTTAACATTACTGCTCATCAGTTCTTCAGTGAGAGCTGCAGAAAAAAAAAAAGAAAAAGAAAAAGAAAAAGCAGGCTGGCCTTCCTCTTCATCATATGCTGTTTAGTTTCTGGAGGAATTTTTTGTACTGCTGAAACACTCCCTTGTTGTTTGAGGGTTTCATCGTGCAGTTGGTGTCACTCTGGAAAAGAGACATCGAGTCTTTGAGAATTTGTGTGACCCATTCAGCCGTCCTGAAAGAAGGTCTCTCGAACAGTTTGTTACATTTGGCACGTCAATTCACATCAACTTACCTTTTCCTGTTGTTTGAAAACCTTCAGATTTGCTTGAAGTTTTTTGACAGTGATCTCCACCTCACTGTTCATAGCCAACGAATTCAGTAGATGCTCCAACTGCATCTTGAAGACGCTGGAGCAGCTGGACTGCGACAGATAAAAGACAGGATCCATTCAGCTATTATGTGAGGTGAATTACACACTTCATCGTGAATCACTGCAACTACTATTTAATCAATGGTTTCACAGGTGACAGGAGGAGGAGGGCCCTTTAGACTGCATTTGAACCACAAGGGTGACATTCATATTAACAGATAAACATAATGCAAAAACATACAGTTTGCTTTTTCTCCATTAAACTACAAGCCTTAATTATCATGAATGTTTGTGATGAAAGAACTCAACCAGAATTTGAAAGGGTGAGGACGACATGTCTGTGCCCCTCACAATGATGAGAGACGCTCATCCTTTGTCAAGACTGTGAAAAGGTGTGATACTTACAGGCTCTTTATGCATGTGATTCCCTGGGATGGTCACGTTTGCTGGCTAGAGCGCAGAAACAAAGAAATCAAGGTCAATGACAATCTAGTGGATAATCCTCAGCGTGAACTGTGACGACTTGTGTTTGACAGAACATCCAAACACATGGCTAAGAATGTTAGTGCGAAGCAAAGTGCAACTATTGAATTCCATCATACTCACCGATGTGAAATTGACGAGCCCTTTCTTCAAGAAGTTGTCCAGTATATCTAGACTGTTGATCATCTCACAGTTCAAGGTGAATTCCAAGGTGGCACTGTGGCAGAGATGCAAGAAGACAAGAGCAAACACGTACTTCATTATATGGTAGTGTCCTTTTTCTCTTTCTCAGCAGCTGCTTTTTGTAGTCTCAAGAGTGAGCACTGATGTGATCAGTGTATGTCTGGCCTGTGTTTTTATACTCTGAAGTTAGCTATGAAAAGGAAGTTGTAGTTACGTCATTGAAATGCAAATTTTCAGGTTTTGTTTTTTTTTTTTTTTAGCATCATGTAATGATAACCTCACATGTTTGAATTTTGTATACTTTTTTTTTAAATCTGGGGTTGGGGAGCCTACAAAGCCAAAAGTGTTTATCTTTGACTTCTTCTACAGCGCTGTAATGAAAGTGAAGAATGTTGTTTCACAGCATTTGCTGAAATGCACTGAAGAGAAGATGGTGCTACTTTTGCATGTTTTACCTTGAGTCACCGTTTTTGGTGTCAGTCTAACAGTTTGCACTCATATTTTTTTTTAAAGTGGAAGCTAGTAGAAGGGGTTACTCTGAATGTGTGTGATTGTGCGCTTTATTGCACGTGGTCCTGAAGTGATACTGTTTCACCCTGAAAGATCTGTGAAACCTGTAATCTGCTTTTTTCCTCTTCTTCTTTTTTTTTTTTTTTTACTGAATTCTGCAAAGGTTAATTAAAATGTCTGTTAGGTGATTTTTTTTTTTTTTTGCAAGGAGAAATGGTGGTCAGGTTATTTCTCTGCTGACATCAACATAAGAAACAACAGTTACAGCTCAAATTACCTCTCATTGACCGCTGGATTCCACACTTCTTCACTCATTTAGTAATTATGGGAATATGAATTGTGTAGCATATGTTGCGTTGGCATTGAAGCTCATTTTTAAACTGAATGGACATAATGCCTAATCACCAAAATATCTTTGAGGAATAGTAACGCATCGTTGTTGTGAGTAAAGGGAAGTGCTTTCTTAAAAAGCAACCCTGCTGCTTCATGAGTTAGTCACACAGGATATTTCTGAGCTGAGCTATTTTTAATTTCAAGTTAGTTTTTGGTGATGCTATAGTTTCTGTTTTAGTTTCCCTGGTCCGTCGTGACAATGACCTTAAAGATGCCCCACAAAGACTGCCTATGGTAATTTGCTGCTTATTAATGGAAACTAAGGGCGGAGGCAGTGGGTATTAGGGGAAGTCTGCCTGTCTGACGGCACATGATTGTACCTGGGAGGGAAACTCCTCTGACTTTCAAGTTCAAGTTGGGGCATGACATTAAACTAAGGTTCTTCCATTGAAGGCAATTGTCTCTAAAAAAAAAAAAAAAAAAAGACCATTGACCATTACATGAAACTGACATCACCGATTGTTTCTTTAATTAGTCCCACACCCCTGGATTGTGTAACTTTGAATAAAATATTTTCTTTCTAATTTTTTCCATTTCCATCGGCTTCGATGCCTCACTGCGTTGAGTTTATATGTTCTACCTGTGTGTGCATGGGGGTTTTCTTCAGGTACTACCAAAGATATGAAAATCTAACAACATTAAAATTAACACAGTTTTCTGTCTTGTGCTTCCCCGGTAATGGACTGGGGGTCTTTCAGTGTGTAAATCATTTTTTTGCCCCTAAAAACCCTGACTTGTAAAAAATTCCACTATAACTTGGGTTTGTTTGCTTCTCCAGTGGTCAACATATTATTAATGTTAACTATTGCCACTAAATCCCTAGGAGAGAGTGGTTGTCAAAAAAACAAAAAAACATCTGGCAGGCTGTTTGGATGAAGCATGAAGCAGAAAAAAAAACACTGATTATATTAGGAGGACACCCAAATAAATTCAATGTATTGTAGTAAGATGTCAGCAAACACAGGATGGCTTCGATCCCCCATTACATCACATTGTGATCAAAGTGGTTCAGTACTGAGGGAAACTCCCGAATTTGTTAAATGCTAGTAGTTAACGTTTAGCCTGTGGAAAAATATTTATTCTAAAAATAGGAGCTGAGGACTGACAAACTGATGTCATTTACTTGTTCAGTCACTTGCGATGATGCAATATCCTGTAAAGCCTTACAAATATACACACACACACACACACAGACAGACAAGCCAGCACACAAGCATACACACACTATATTATGAGGGCTTCCACTATAGCACACATGAGGTAAAAAATAAACTTAATGCCTTTCTTATCATTGGTGGAGGTGGGTTGTCTTCTAATCCCTATTGTGTGAGGATTGAACCCCCACCTTGCTTTGCCAATACTGTACGTTGAGGTGGTAAAATCTCAAGCAGAGATTAGAATCAAATAAACTGTATATTCCCTGGTTTTTGACACATGTTTGTAACACTAGTTTGACTGATTTTATACTGAGTTCACATTACCATCCAGCTTGTTCCCCTGCTTTCTCCTACCCTGGAGAGGTCGCCAGTCTGTCACAGGCAAACACAGACTGTCACACACTCACATTCACTCTTAGAGACATAACGGCATTGGCAACATAACGTGACCTGTTCGTGCATGTTATCAAACTGTGGGAGGAAAACAGAATAACTGATAACTGCTGAAGAGCCACATATGCACTTTGACAGTATGCAAACGGAGAAAGGCTCCAAAGCCCACAATCAAACTGGCGATATTCTCACAGTGAGGCTAAAATGCTAAAAACCACACGACCATTTGAACCAAGATTTTACACTATTTCCTGATTGAGTTCCAAAATCAAAATCAGTTCATATGAAAGAATGTCAAAGCATCAGGTAGTTTTCAAAAGGGTTTTATTTTTTTTGTGGTGATAAGTTCAGGAGCTGAGACACATATCGCTGTGTGTTTCAGTTCTTTTTGACTGTGCTACAAACAAAGCTCAATTGAAGGCAAATGTTGATGCGTTCACAGCTTCGGCTCAGTTGTACTTTTCAGTCAGTTCTATCGCAATGCCATGAATCTCAAATGTTGCTATACTTAGATGGTGAAAACTCACCATGTGTCACAGAGTTGAAAGCATTTCCTCTTATATTACAGTGTAACTGTGTGTATTCTTGTGACATCATTTATGAAGATGGACGATTTCAGCTCAGTTACACTTACCTTGGAAAACAAAACAAAACATAACTGGCACACCACTTCTTTTTGTTTTGCTTTTCCAGTTTCTTCCTCATTAACCCAGAGTGTTTGGCAGTTTCACAATATATGATAACGACATAGCTATGATCACACTGAAATGTTTTTTTTTTGTTTTTTGTTTTTTTGCAATATTGGTAAGAACTACACTAAAAGACTAAATCCAATTGAAACAGGAGCAATCAGAGATTCCTGGCATTGGACAAAAGGATTACCTGGACTCAGAAAAAACTACATTTTCAGATCACGTCCAAAATATCTATCTGTGGTGAAACTTTTGACAAAATCTGTGCAGTAGTTTTGATGTAATCTTGCAACAATCATATAGACAAATATACACTGATGATTTTGTTATGCTCCAGGCTCATCTTCAGATTCATCTTCACCGAGTGGCTCTCTGTCTTGTTTGTCTGTCCTATTCTTTTCTCTCCTTCTATCCCCTCACCCCAACCAGAAGAGCAGAAAGCCACCACCTCTCAGGTTTCTTTCTATAAAAATGGGAGTTTTTCCTTTCCACAGTCACTTATGCTCATGTGGATTTGTTGGGTTTCTCTGTAAGATTGCGAGAATTGATTTTGCTGTATTTGGCGCTCTAAAGATAAAATTGAACAGCCCGCCTCTCTGCTTCTCCGAGGGGGCCCAGGATGCTTCCTGGCCCTGGCAGGGTCTGAAGCTGCCATACAGTGGGCACAGTTGAGCTCCCCCAGGAGGCTCGATGGTAAGCCCACCTGTCGCTGGTGGAGAGGGACAAAGTCTCTCCATCTGGCCTTCTCACGGTTCATTAGTAAGCAGTTGTTTCCCTGAGTCCCCTATGGCTTCCCCGCCTTCCCAGTTTTCCTCCTATCTGTGTCATTATTAGTTTCACTTGTCCTCTCTTCCACAACGTATTTAAACCCCTCTTCCTCTCTCGTCTGGGTCAGTTCATTTTATCAATTTGTTTTGTCTTGGTCCCGTTTCCATGCTTTCCAGTGTTATCTATGTGCTCCCTGGTTTTTTGGGTTCTGGATTATTACTCCCTTGGATAAGTACACCGGCAGTAAACTGTTTTTTTTTTTTTTATGGAACTGTGTTTGGGTCTACCTGCAATCAGTGACATTGTTAAAGTAGCCAACGCAATATTTTTTTTAAGGAACTAACAAATCATGAAATGAGTCAGGATGTGGAAAAGACAGATTTATTTACGTGTTGTTTGACTCTATCGCAATAATTTGTTGTGTTTCACCAATATAGTCTGCATGAAACTAATGTTTTATGTCCTGTTACTATGAGTGGTAGCTTCCCAATAATCCAGCCCAGTATGACTGTATTATTTTTTTTTCATTCTTGTTAATAAGCAATCTTTAAATGTTTTTTATTTCCAAACATTTCTTATAGTGAAACCAAAAGTAAACGGCTATTTCGGGACCTCCTGTTTTTATAGTTGCAAAAGTAAAAGAAAGTGTATTGGTGGATATTTCTTAAAGTGTAATTTATTATGCCTCAGGTCTTTGATCAGCTGACTTAAAGAATTTATAGGTGATTATAATGTCACGCAAAGCCCAGTATCGTCATCGTCATCATCATCATCATCATCATCATCATCATCATCATCATCATCATCATCATCATCATCATCATCATCATCATCATCATCATCATCATCATCCTCATCATCATCTTTACTGCAGATACAACGGTCGATAAAAAAACATTCATAAATACATAAAACAAATGCATAAAACTATGTAATGTGTAAATCCTCTGGAGACTTGACCAAAGTTGAGAAAATACTTACACAAAAAAATATTCTATTATGACTAATCATTACTCATGTTAGGTTGGGGTAACTGACTCGGCTACAAATTTGATAGAATAAATACACGCAAGAAGATCTGCTTCATTAGATTGAACACTCATTTAATGACAAAGTCCTTCAAATTAACACAACACATTGTTTTCATTAAAAAAAAAAATAAGAAAATGAGTTTAGTTTCACACTCTTGACAGAATTTAAATAAATCAAAGGTATTAAAATACCGATTTGTTTGCTTACTAAAAAAACAAAACAAAACATAATTCCCGAAATGCATCCAGTAACTAATTTCTCACGGATCTTCATTTTGGTGAAGCTGAGACGTTGCATGACTCATATTGCACAGCAGTGTGTGAATTAGTTATCTGGCAGATGTCATCATGGAAGTTAGTCGTGGGCCTTTTGTCTTGACACGATCAGTGGATGAGGAATCAGATGAGTGTGAAGGTGTTACTGTGTGGAAGACTGCGGGTAACATCAGATCGATTCTCTTCAACGGAGGGGGATTCTGCCAGCACAATGGGAAAATGACATCGACATTCAGGTTCCGCAACCACTTCCTATCGGAAATATGTGCATGTGTTTGTTGGTTTAGGTTCATTAAGTAGAGCAAACTACCCAGAAGAACATCTTGGTGTCTCTTCATTAGTTACAAGTTAAAAGTCCACTTTGAGCTTTCAGGGTCCACACGGTCAAGATCCCCAGTTCACCACTCACCTGTTGAAACATCTTCTTGACTGGGCCGACTAAGGTCAGCAGGTCAGAAGTTGCCGTTAGTCCATCACACTTCATTTAAAGCTCGTATAGAAATTGAAGGTCTCGGGCACCAATATTGTGGAAATCTCTCCAGCTTTCTCTATGCAGCACAGACGACTTTACTTTATGTTTTATTGTGTCTCATTCTGCTGCGTTTTGTGATTTGTATGTGATACATAGATAGATAGATAGATAGATAGATAGATAGATAGATAGATAGATAGATAGATAGATAGATAGATAGATAGATAGATAGATAGATAGATAGATAGATAGATAGATAGATAGATAGATAGATAGATAGATAGATAGATAGATGGATAGATAGATGGATGGATAGATAGATTTTAGATGGATAGATAGATGGATGGATGGATGGATGGATGAATAGATAGATGGATAGATGGATAGATAGATGGATGGATGGATAAACAAACAGACCGACCGTATTTGTAATTATATAATTTATATAGTGAAATTGCAGGTGCTCCTCCCACTACATTCATATACAACAGTGGAAATACATTAAAATAGATATGTACATAAATTATGATGTCAAATTTAAAAATGTTAAAAAAAAAGGCATTGATAAAACACGACGCTAAAACACTGGAGTCCATGTCAGCTGTTATTTAAGACTCTGAGGGCCCAAAGACAAACACTGGTCAGGAGTCTGGATGTTTGGGCTTCATTGATCTGTAGCGCTTCCCAGAAGACAACAGACCAATGCAGTGATGTGCTGGTGGGTCTGGAAAGATGCATTGGTCCTGTGGACGAGTTCAAAATCAACGGGATACATAGATTCATTTCCTGACTTATATTAATTACTGCTCTTCTCAAACAGCTCTCACGTGTCACTGCATCCCTCTAAACAATAGTTTTCATCTTGTTTGTCACCAAAGTTTCATCCTCAACTTTGAATTAGTTTTCCGATTGTGTGTAGAAGACTTTACGTTTACAGTGTGAACACGATTTCTTTGATTCCTGTTTGCTTTGGCTCATATTTTTTTAAAAGCCTGTGTGTCTGAGACTTTGTTCTCAGTTGATTGTATCGAGACTTTTGGAATGTGTCTCCACAGTTTCAGCCATTCACTTTGACATGTTCTCCTGTATTAATGCTCTCCTCCACATTTTGAACATCTAAGCTTTCCTTTATATTGCTGAGCTGTCTGTTTCTTTGAGGGTGAAGGAACAAACTGAGCTACACCTCTCAAGCTTGTGGCCTCCAGCACTTTACCACCATGAATTTTATTCATACTATCAGACATTTATAAAATCAATTTGAATCTAGACATCATCCTTCTCGTCTTTATTTTCACTTCCCCACAAGCCATGATGAATCTATTTCCCGCTGCTTTGTTCAGGAACTTGATTCTGCCTTCGTCTTTCTCCATCGTCGTGAACTGCACGCTCGATTGGACAGCAGCACCCACCATACTGACCGAAGTATCACTTTACATCCGCTTGTGTTTTATTCCTCCTGGCAGACAATAGACGTCAGTCACTCAGTGTCATTTAGATCCCGAACGCCTTTCTGAACGAACGCTGAAATAAATGTGACTGAAAAACCTGCTCCGATCCTACAGTCACTTTCCAAGGAACACGGAATGTTGTTGCTGTTGTTGTTGTTGTTCTTCTTCTTCTTCTTCTTTTTCATGCTCCTAGAAAATGGGGTGGTGATTGGAGGAACCTGACCACAAAGTCTACAAGTTTGAATTGACAACTTCTATAATACTGTTCATGTAACATTGGATACTATGAGAAGTTTTGTATGTGGAGCTGAGGGACACTTGGTGCGGTTCTGTCCTGAAAAGATGGGGAAGAAAACTTCATCTGCTTCTGGAGCAGGACCAGAGGCTGGTGGAGCTATATCGTTAATCTGGATCGGAATTCAGGACAATGATGAAGAATCCAAACATACATGCTTAATTTCAAGAGAATCAAACTAAATTCTCTGAGTTGTGATGTTTAGAAAGTGGTAAATGGGGTTTCCAATGTTAACTTCCAGAATGTTCCCTGACCTTATTCTGGTTCTGATCCAGATGAAATGTTGCACCCTACTAGATATGACCATCCTACACATCACTGGATTTTTACAAGTCAATCAGATATGATCTCCAAGAGAGAGGATGTTTTGAAAAGTGGCTCAATGATAAGTAAAGGGGAGAAACAGGATGTTTGATATTAGTTTGTATCCAGATGGTTATCAGGATCACTCTCAACATTTAATGGATCTAAGTTGGTCCAGACACATCTTCTGGATTATTTTAGGAACATCCCCTCAGGAGGTTTTGATAATCCTTCTATCATCCTCCCACCTCCTCCTCTCCTCCTCCTCCCACCTTCTGCTGACTATCATCCTCTCACCTTCAGAAGGTGAAACTGATCTTGGCTGCACTTCCACCAAGATCAAGTGAATTTGTTAATTAGGGACCTCGTTAGGGACCTGGGGGGCCAGGACCCTATAGTTTTTTTAGGGCCAGGACCCTATAGTTTTTTTAGGGCCAGGACCCTATTGTAATTTTAAGGTTTTATTATTATTGTTTATTATTTCAGCCAGCCAGGGACTCAAACCCAAACTTCACCCCCTAAACACAGTTGGCTTTTTAAGGAAAAATCCCACCTTTTTCAAAATTGTAGTCCTTTTTTGTTAAAACCATCAAAATTTCTATTTTATCAATATTTAAATGAGTCAGAGGCCATGATTGGACCAGAAGCCATGATTGGGCCGACCCCGCCAGGCCAGAACCCGAGGTCCCAACCAACGCTGCTTACAGCTTTAATTGTCAATACTTTGGTTGCAATAACTGCTCAGGAGAAAATGGCTTTGGAGTTTTCACATTTATTTTGTAAGAATAAGAATAGGAATATTTTCTTATATTCGTATACATGCTCTACTGCTCCTACAATGAAGAAATGCTTACTTGGAAATTCTCCTGGCATCTATACAAACAACTGCTGCAGCAGATATTTGTGAAGTTTTCTATGAATCTAAAAGTACATTATGAATATCAAATAAGCTGAATCCCCTTTAGAATGCAAACTCAGC
Source organism: Parablennius parvicornis (assembly GCA_900302745.1). Classification (NCBI taxonomy): domain Eukaryota; kingdom Metazoa; phylum Chordata; class Actinopteri; order Blenniiformes; family Blenniidae; genus Parablennius; species Parablennius parvicornis. Next base: position 18,933 of record OMNM01048860.1, read on the forward strand.
TATTATGGAAAAAAATACTTCTGCTCTCCTTCAGGATGCAGGAAAATAAAGTGGAAAGATACATTTTCAATAATTTATTATTTGACATCTTAGAGGTAAAAATGTAATTTACAAGTGTGAGCAGGAGCCGTGAAACACTGAAGAACTCTTCACTCGACTGAAACAGGAAGATGATCTGATGTACAGGCGGACCTCGATCAAACCTGTGGACAAAACAAACACTCATTTTAACAAATCACTGAAATTACATACGTTTTTAAAAAAATTAATACAATGTTTATTTATTCAGACTATTTCCAATTTGAACTGTAAAATGTAGTGTTTTAAAATGCCTTTCTCCAGCTGCTGCATCGCACTTAATCAACAAACACTGATCTCCTGTAAGCTAACGTGTCTGAGAAGGTAAGCAAATAGTTAAATAAATAAATAAATAAATAGAATGAACAAACGAATGAACGAATGGACCTGAGTTCATTATCGTAAACATCTTCTGTCATTTGAGCCCAGACTATTCTAAAAGTAGGTGTTTGTTGATCACTTATGGATTATGTTATGTTCTTTTTGCAGCTCCAGATTAAATTAGGCTATTAGGCTATTAGATTAAATTAGGCTATTAGGTTATCGTTTCACCATTAATCATCGTGAACAATGATTCTCACGCCCTCCATAATGTCCGAGTCCTCAGCAGGAGCACCGTAAGCAACAGAGCGACACAGGCAATACCTCCTACTGCGACGGAACCCGTCCTTGTAAATAGTCCGTGTTGTTGTTTAGCTCACTGTGCTCTGCTGCACCATCACCTTTCAGCTTAACTTTGTAAATGTGAATACAAAGCATCGAGCTTTGCTTCTCCATGACAAATAAAATGGCGGCGTGCTGAATAACCTCTCTCCTCTCAGTATCTCCCCACAATATGACTGAATGAGAATTTAGAGCCATTTAGACCCATAAATGAGGAGGTGCCAGTTGGGTAAGTTTGTAGGATTGATTGCCTACCTTCAGCACCCCAGTCCGCTGAAGGAGCCGATCCTGTCCAGCCGGACCCCGAAGCAGCTCCTCAGGCCCCCCTTCTTGTAGCGGCTCCAGGAGCGCTTGCTGGTCCTCAGGAGGTCTTTGAAGACGCGTCCCAGTGCAGCGTTACTGAGCTCTGCAGACCTCCAGGACATCTCCTCTGGACCTCCAAACACCAAGCTGTCAGTCTTCCCTTCCTCCAAGCCGGACGGCGGCCCCGAGTCAACCTCATTCTCCAGCAGATGCTTCAGACTCTGGAGCAGGAAAACGAAAGAGAAAAAAACAAAATGTCTTCATTTACAGTGAAAAGAAAACAACTGAGATTTTCACAAAACATCACATATTGGCAGAGTAACATAAACCAGATGATATTTATATTTATGAATCGGATTTTTACAAGACAAATTTGCTTTTTATTCACTTTAAGATTTACATATGTGTAAACAATATGCTCAAACTACAAATAAAACAGCACATCTTCATTACTTTTTCTATAGAATCTTAATCGTATATTAACTAATGATGATAAAGAATAATATAACAAGTTGAAAAGTATTTTTCATTGTTACTGAATTAAGTCCAAAGTTAAATCTTGACAATGTGATAAAGTCACTTTCACGAACTTATTTGACGGAAGATGTTTTTAGTCTGTTTCTAATTTGATTTATTTTATGAATTATCACAGATGATTATTTGTGAAATATCACAAATGAATAGCTGGAGGTAGTTATTGTTCCATTTCTGATTAAAGTATTTACAGTATTCTATTTTGGGTTAAGCTGTTTATCCTTGATGACCCTGCAGATGCGGCAGATTTGATGTTAGTCGAGCATTTTCACTAATTTATTTAAGTTGTAGCAACAGAAACTCACCTTTCTGCTCTGAAATCCCACTAGTACTCAGTTAAAGTGTTTTTCTGGGTGAGCTGCTGAGGTGGACCTACCTGCAGGTCAGATACTGATTTTCCTCCTGCAGGATTCAGCAGCAGCAGCAGAGCGCAGCAAGAGAAGAAGAGGTTCATCCTGGAGCTCTGGTTCGGTTCGGCTCGGCTCGGCTCAGCTCGGCTCGGTTCGGTTCAGCTCGGCTCGGCTCGGGTCAGACTGGATGTGCTCCCGCTCTCTGCTCCTTCTGCTCTGGCTCTGCAGATCAGCTGCAGACTTTATAAGCAACCTGATTCCTTCAGTAGGCTGAAGATAATTAATGAGCCGAGACTGAAACTGGTGGGAAGAGGAAGAGGAGGAGGAAGAGGAGGAGGAAGAGGAGGAGGATGAGGAAGAGGAGGAGGAGGAAGAGGAGGAGGATGAGGAAGAAGAGGAGGAGGAAGAGGAAGAAGAGGAGGAGGAGGAGGAAGAGGAGGAGGAGGAAGAGGAAGAAGAGGAGGAGGAAGAAGACAAGATGTGAATAAAACTGTTAGAAATGAACATTATTCCACAGATTGATTGACACGTCTGGAACCGGGCTGTTCGACCACGTTGCTTCTGAAGCTTCATTAAATCACATTTAAATAAACGTTTTATCTTCATTTTGTATTTTATTTTAATTCCACGTTGATTTTAAAAAAAATAAATAGCTGGAATTCTTAAAAAACTTCTTTTAAACATCTCAAATTATTGAAAAAAAACTAACTGAAGTGACTAAAACCAAAAAACTAGAAAAAAAATGAGTGAAAACAGAAAAAGGAGGGAAATCCTGCGTGCTCAGGGAGAACATGCAGACTGAACAGATCTTCTCTAATTCTTTAGATTATTTCCTCGACTGCTCTGTGACTCGATCTGTCATCTGACACTCGCTCCCCCGCGGCCGGC
>OMNM01048861.1:0-17922 GCA_900302745.1 Parablennius parvicornis
ACCCTCTCCCCCCCACCCCCATAGGCTGTGTGGTGCAATACCTCAATTTTTACCAATGCTAGCTAAACGTTCCCTGTGTAAACTAGCTTCTCTCCAATGGTATTTTGTATAAATATCCCCAAATCCTCGGCTTTACCGTGTTTTGAGACCGATGCATTGGATGGGAAAGTTTTTGTTTTTGGTTTGTTTGTTTGAAAGAGTCACCACAGCGGTATCTGCATCCCTGAGATATGGACAATCTGCCTTTACTCTGGTATAAAAAAACAACAAAAAAAAAAAAAAACAAATTGAATTTTATTTATTAAATTGTAAATATGCAATGCAATTCAAAGAAAAATGGCTTGGTCCTTGTCTGTTCAATATACTGTTTCTAAGCTCTGATCTTTTGTATGTCTCAGAAATTGTTTTTATATGTATTTTTTACAATAAATATGTGTGACAGATGTTTTTTTTTTTGTCCTTGTTTGTGTGTCATGTCGACGTTTCTGAAATATATCTTTGAAGATGTTGCGTCAATACATGTGCTTGTGTTCCCAAAAAGGCTGCACAGTAGCGTTCAGTGGTTAGCACATTTTCCTTACAGCTAGAAAATCCCTGGTTTGAGGCCGTGAATGTGAAGTTTACATGTTCTTCCTGTCTTGCATGGATTTCCCTCAAACATCCGTTGGAGGTTAATTGGCACCTCAAAAGTTGCCCATGAATGTTGCTGTTTATCTATTTGCCCTGTAACCGACTGGCCACCCTCTAGTTTAAGGTTGTCACTTCCTTCGGCCTCCTGTGTTAGAGTAATATTTATTTATTTAAATCCTGTGATATCTGCCAACATTTCTTGAGCCGGTGAAAAACAAAGTACTATGAAAATTTCTGTCTGCTGCTTTGGTTGGATTTACATATTAATGACAAAAAACAAAAGCAATTGCGATCCACACAAGTGTTGCACAATCCAGTAACCAATCAAACTGTGATCAGAGTGGGCTCTCACTTCTTTCTTCCACTTTCTATTCTAAGAAAAGCACAGAAATAAAAAATGACTCACTTCTCTGGAAACGTATCAGATGCAAAGTAAAACCGTACCTGCTTAACCAAGTAATGTGTCCGCCTCATATTAACCTTAAGTGTTAGAGGAGTTTGAGTTGTTTTAAATTGTAGCAATATAGAGGACAATAAAGCAAGCTTTTTTCTTTTCTTTTTTTTTTTTTATGTCATCATAAAACGACAAAATTATATACATGGAAAAAAATCACAAAACAATTTTCAAATGAGAAGTACTTACCCAAACAATCTGGAAACTTTAAATAGCGATATGAGTGTTTCTATGTAACTGGTGTCACCAGCAATATAGCTGTCGTTTATCTAAACATTTTATAGAACAGATTCTATTTTGGCCTTATTATAGAGGTCAAGTTCTCCATCAAATGAATATCTTGTAACAATATTCTTTTGCTTTTGCTTTAAGTTCAGTTTGCATTTCTTGCTGCAAATACAGTATGTGTCTCCCCTCATGACTATGTCTTAAATTTTTCCCAGCTGCATTACAGATAACGTGTTTGGAATTTCATATCCAATTTTTTTTTCTCTCCATAATATAGTTTACATTTTTCCAAAATTGTGTCACTTGTGTACTCTGTCTTGTCCACTTCTGCAAGTCCATGCTACCTCTAACACTGCTGCTGAGCACATGCACCATAAATGAAACCTAAACAAGTAATATTTAAAAAAAAAATCACATGTCACAGTAACACATGATCTTGAGTGCCAGCATGAGTCTGCATCACTAATCACATGTGGAAGAAGACGCTACACCAACCAGTAGGAAAAAGGAACTTCATTGCATAATCACTTCTAACTTTATATCAATATTTTAAATATGAGGTTTGAAGTATATTATCTGTTCTGTATTTTATTTTTAACTTTTCAGGTTCCTCTTTACTTTTGCTTCCAGCATTTTGAACATGAATATCCTGAATATTCTGATTCATTAATTTTATAAAACATTAACACTGATCACATCAGCTGAATAATGCCTACACTGAGGTTGCAGATTGCAGCATTTTCTTGCAGCTCTTCTCTGCAGTAGCAGTGTTTTGAACTCTCCTTGACGTTAACTGGAGTCTGGACGGTCTGATATTCATCTGTGGACATCCTAACTGCTGATACAGTACGAAAGCAGAAATGGAGGTTACTGCCCTGCAAGTCATCACACAGGATGTTTTTGTTTTCGTCGTTTTGACATGAAGGACCCTTCCAACACTGCAGATCACAATAAAGACATCATGTCGATGAATGAAGGACTGTCGCGTGGGACTGTGGTCATTTGAGTGCATTTTTATATAGACTGGATGGTTATATTTAGTTTATAGAATGACTCTAATGGCGGCTGATACTTGATTCCAAAAACAGTTATCTTGATGTTTCTGCAATTTTGAGTAATCTCCACAAGCACAGCAGGTAGAAAACAACTTTAACAATAAGATGTACAGTATTTATGCAATATGTAATTATCATCTCGCCATGTTTCTGTGGTTTTTCCTTCAAGGACATAAAAGGAGATTTACTCCTACAGACTCAAAGCAATAATTATATCCTCAGTTATGGCTGCTTGATCCTGGGGCTGCAACCCTTCGTAGGTTTCTTTTGTTGATGAAAACAGAGCAGCTCATAGTCAGCATCACCTGATGCTTCACAACTGGAAGCAGGACGGTTAACAGCTAGTATTTTTTTTTTTTATTATAACATTGTTTTTACCGTCACAGATGATACTTTTGCTGAAAAGTTCAGTACAATATTGCTTCTTTTCTTTTCATTAGATGTGCTTTAAAAGTTGCTAAATTGTTTCTGCCTATTTTTCAAAAGAGGACCAGACAATCGGGTGCCCAGATTGGAAGTTGCAGCATTGACTTTAAGTTTTACATCATTTCAAGCCATTTCAAGTAAAAGGGAAAATAAATGGAAAATCTGTAACTTTAGTTAGCATTTATTGAAGTAATACCACCTTTTTTCAAGGATGTCAAATTTGATTTGTCTCAGAATTGATTCCTTATCAGGCGACCTCAATCTAGTTTAACCCCTTTAAAGGACAAATTCAATAAGAAAATAAAAATGAACCCAGTTGAAAAATGTGCCATCAGAAATGGATTGACACATTTTACTCTGCAGTTCAGTTCAGGAAATGGCTATTTCCTCATGAAGAGAAAGCATTTCTGCAGAATGAAATATAGAGGAATAGGCCTGTTGAAGCGGCTCAGACTTTAAAACAACATCCAAGAGGGTAAACAATGGGAAGTATTGAGTCATTTAAATGTTGGGATGTCGACTTGCAATGAAGGCAGATTCAAGCTGTACTCTGAGGTGAGATCCTTGTGAGGAAATAGGCACCAAAAAAACTCACAGTTTGTCGATTGTTTGAGTAAAGCTGAAAGATCAGGAACAAGCTAATTAACTAAGTTACACAACAAATAGTTAATCATTTTAAATAGTATTTTAACTGATGTTTGCCTTCACCCATTTATGTGAAGGGTGGACATTCATCTTAATCAAATTTCCTCATGGAGACATTAAGCAAGGTATCTACACCTGAAATATACTTCAGTTTAACAAAAATCATAATTGTAATCCTCCTCCTGATTTCACTTCTCTTTTCTATCTCGATTTGTGTTGATAAAACCTCAGCTGATGTCTGAGATGACAACCTTCAGACGCTCAACTTTTCCCTGCAATTTATTCTCATCTTCCTCTACCTATTGGTGAGGAAGCGAAACTACACAAAAATGCACGTGAACACACATGCTGATGCTTCAAATTGTGAATGAACCCAGTTCTTTATTATGAGTATGATGATTTGGGTTTATTCAAACAACATGGCTGGAAAATGAATGAATTTTATTTCGCTCAATTTATTTCATTTTTTATTCATTTTAAATATACCACAAATATTTTACAGGGTAAGTAATGAAACATAGTGTCATCCATTTCTTTAAAAAAAATGTAAATAGACACATTTCCTGATGTCAAAGTTGTTTGAGGAAGATTTTGATAATTTGATTAACAAGGTAATTGTGGGTGAAACAGTAACAAACACCTTTATGTTTAGAAACATAGTGACACTGAATATGAAGGCAATAGTAATGCAAAGCAATACAAAGAATAAGTAGTGCAAAACCTCTCTAACTATATACTGTATTTGTTATGTCTGTTTCAGTGGAATAAACCTGAAATACCCTTCAACCAACCAAGAAACAATCTTCTGACCACCCAAAGTCCAACAAGCTTTTTCATCCATTTATTTATTTATTTTTTAAAGGGATGAATGAACAGGAGGAACTATAGGACAAACATGAGAGGGAGTAAATTGTGATAATGTGGATGTTCCCTCACTTTAGAAACACACTAATTTGAGTAAAAATATCAGCCTGTGCAAAACTTTTTTGTAGGTGTAACATGATGCTACTTATCCATCATGTTGCACCAAGACGGCGTCTCAACGGCTGTCAATGTATCTACATACACCCGGTGTTTATTTACTGTGAGTGTATAGACCAATTTACTTCACAATGTGCATTGACTGAGAAAAAAACAAACTATTAGCACATCGATTTTGAAAGCACTTCCTACATCATCCTGAAATGTTTGCAAAGCGCTGTTGCTTTATTAACGGATAGTTCATTCATTTTACTGAATTGTAGCCGATAACCAAATTTATTTCAGTTTTTGGTGTATAAATGATTGATCACTGCAGCTCCACAGTTAAGGGGATGGACATACAGACACACACTGAACCTTTCTCATTCCCACAGTCTAGCAGCCTTACAGGAGCTACCTCAATGTCAAACATGGTGGACTAGTGCATTATCTCTGCCCGACGCCTCCAGATTTCTGGCTGCCTCACCACAGCGAAGAGTAGTTAAACTGGATCCTCAGCAGGTACCTCATGCGGACCTGGGCGGGGTCGTAAACAATGAACTCGTTATAGAGGAGCGAGTAACCGCTGGTTGGATTAACACGTGTCTTCACCCCGGGCCCCATCGGCACAGTCACACCATCCCTAAAAAGAGAAATGAAGAAAGAGGGAATCAAATCAAGTGGATCTTTCATGAACAGATTTTGTGGTTTCATTAATAGAAATAGAGACTGAAAAAAATAATCAAAGTTTTCTACTAAGAATTGGAGCTTAGTGTCAACGGTTTATATATAAAATAGTCTAGGCACTTGTTATACTATGAGGCTACAAAACAAGCAGCCATAACACCTGTTAGTGGTGGAAATATATCACTGGCAATTATTTTGTCCTCAGAGTTTGTGTTTCAAGCTGTAAAATGTGTACTAGAAAGAATGTGATTGTGATGACAATGTGTTTGTGTCGCTTCACAGCAAAGACAGCAACATTCAGTATCCTGACTTTCATTTAAGTGTGCAGCCGAGAACAGCAGCAGGAGAAGACATATTACAACCTGCATTATGTCCTTGCCCAGCAGACGGCTTAATGATTATCTGTTGTGTGAAAGCTCCATGTGCATCGGTGTCTGTCCCTGTATAAAATATATCAGTGAATCGAGGCAGACTAACAGTGTGACGGCGTTTTTGGGGTCAGGTCCGGTCCGTCCCATGCCCTTGGTGCTGTGTTTTCCGGCTGGAAGGTTGTCGGCCTGGTAATCAGCGTTAAGCAGCTCGTTGGAGTCTCCCAGAGCGACCTGCAGGCACGCACAAAACACGACAACACAAACTGCATCAGACCAGTGACAACACATGAGGTTTTCTTATTGTTTTCTTCCTGTAAATTGCTTGTTCCTCAAACATTTTCCATTTCTACATCTTATTAAAAAAAATACATTTGCAGCTTTGCAGCTGTTTTTTTTTTTTTTTCTGCACTAACAGCACCACCAGTTGGGATTTGTAACAAACCATTATACCACTTCTAAATGCTTCCACCTGAAATATACAAACTCAAATATTACTTGGACATCCTTTAACACACTGTTTGCTTACTGTGAGATGCAAAAAGATAAAGGTGTGTTAAATTTGGCAAAGAGGAAATGAACTCACCTCACACAAAAGTAGCAATCCAACCTTGTTGTTCTGATTTGCGAAGCAGTAGTTGGCACTTTTTGATGACATGTCAGCAAAGTAAACACCTTTACCAAACTAAAAAAGAAAAGAGTGCATGTAGGAATAAGGTTTATTTTAAAGAAAGAAAGACAAATTAACATTTATTTTTTGAAAATATTACTCGAGCATTGCCTACCTTTCTCAACCTAACCCACCCCTGTTCTATTGATACACATTTTTTGTTTGAAATCTTTATCCATCCCACTAAACCTACCATGTAACCAGTGATAGGGGCTTCAGGCGGCGCCACTCGGAGACCCTGGCTGAGGATGCCAGCCCAGTTAGAGAGCCGGGAGCCATGCCACAGCAGAGTCCTGTCGACACATTCACACACACAAAGAAAGAGACGCAGTTGTCAAGAAAAACGCGTTTCCACGAGCCAAACTTTAGATGGAAATCAAAACATTAAATGGCAAAGACATTGTCAAAAAAGCGACTTCTTGTATTACTTACTTGTTGTGTATCTGAGACAAGAATTTATTACTCTCCCCATCACGGTCCACTGAGAAGATGTCTACAATAGTCATGGTGTAGTCAGAGTGCGTGGGGGCGTGAGTGGACTGCAGATACTTCTCGATCATCTTCACAAAGGAAGAAGGAAAGAAAATTAGCTGCATATTAGGGCAAAAAAATATTAATAGACTCTGAATAAAAATCACAAACCTTGTTTACTCTGAATCAGATAATGAGGCATTAACGTTGGACCTGGTACCTGATGCTAATAAACATTTTACATTTATATTCTAAAATGCATAGTAGTATTAATCATAGACATTCTAAAGCAGCAGCGATTTAAAGTTGTTGCCGAATTTCTGCAATGTCTGGTATAATGCAGTAGTTTAAATCGAATATTTTCTTGTGATCTAAATGGGATTTGTATGAAAGCCATTAAAAAAAATGGTAATTAATAGATAATTAAGAAATTGACAGGCTTTTTCCATGCCCACCCCTCCCTACTTGTTCTCAATCTCACTGTCTTGGCGTTTCTTGTTTTCCCAAGTTTCACAACCACATTTTGTATTTCTAGAAGTCCCACTGACTTTGTACTCGTCGCAGCTGGAGTCCAGCGACTGCAGTTTGCAGCAGAGGGATTGATACTGTCTGTCTGCAGGATGTTCATCGCTGTCTTCGCTGGACTGCACCATTTTCACTGCGATTTGGATGTCACTTAGTGCCTTTGACGAGACAGTAGACGTTCACAGATCAGACAAAATTATCACATTAAAATGCTCATGAACTAGTTCAGAATCACCCCTACCTCCAACAAGGCGATTTTCTCCTTCAGTTCTTGCTCTGTGCGAATGATCGGGGGGGTTTTTAACCTGGAGGTTCAGATTTTTGTGTAACTACAAGATTCTCTTTTTCAGCATCGCTGGATCTTGTCGTCTGTTCAGCTGCGTTGACCTTACCCAAAGTCATGTGGGATCCGGGTGTAAAACTGGTTGCAGGCCTCCAGCAGCTGTTGCCCGCTGCCCTTCTTCTTCAAACAGTCTTCAATGTTCTTCAGCGCTTTGTAGCCGGCACAAATCTGCTCAGAGGTCAGCTTACCTACAGATTGATGAAAGACAGAGGCACGAAAATCAGGTGTTTGAAAATATCTATTACTGTGGAGCTACTTCAAAACTCCGTCCAAATTCTTGTTTGGTCCACATGGGGCAATATCAAGAGCACAGCAGCGGTCACCGTCCTGAGCCTGCTACTCTAATGATAGGTGACCGGGGAGCATCCGAATCAGATGTGTGAAGTTGAGGAAGAGCAGCTCCACTTTAACACTGACACAATAATAAAAAAAAAAAAAAATCTTAAAAATTAACAAACACAAAATAACTCAAAAGTTAAATAATAGAAAAAAAAAGTGTTTGACAGGGTTCTGGAGGGATTTCCCCCTCCTTCTCCTGAAATATTTTTAGCTGCATGTGACACCCATGGTAATGTGTGTGACTTCACCAGCAGACCAGGAAAAAACAACAACAACAAAAAAAACCCAAGAACTTGCTTTTGAAAAAAAATCTAAGTGAAATCATTTTTAGTTTCCCTGATAGATATACAAAGACAAACTGGTCCAAAGATTACACTTTCTTCCTGGAAAGAGATCTAAAATATTAGGTTGTATTCAGGCTCCTAAATTCTGCTCCTACTGTTTTGCTGAATTCTACATAACGACAACACTCAGGCCTCGGGAACAAGACGAACATGCTGGATTACTGACTGAGCTGCGGATGACAAGTCAGCAAAAGCTGCTGGATGTTGTTCTAAATGTCTGTTTGCATTATAAACTCTTTGGATGGGAGCAAGGATGGGTTGCTATGTGAAGAGCAAGTAAAGCCTGTTGACATTCTAGAGAGTATAAAACATGAATTTCTGCTAAATTGCGGATGACACATGAGCATCCACTAACTTGTGGATGCTCATGTGTCTTTCCATGCATTTGTTTCCTGTTATCAGTGTCTAAAAATGTTCTCAATAACTGTTTTTAAATCAATGACGGGATTATGGTGTATAGTGGAACCACTGAACATTTGATTTGTTGCTCCCTGATTATGTATTTGTAGAAGAAAAAAAATCTATAAAATATAAGTTTGAGAAAAAGAAACATTAAAAATGGATAATTTTAATCTGTTTTTAATTTTTGTCGTTTTATTTATTTTTGTTTTAATTCTGTGCTGATTTCTGCATTCATAGATTAGTTTGCTATCGTTTAACTTTTTATGGTAAAAACATGTAGTTACAAACTTATGTAAGAAAAAAAAATAGTAGTTTTACTATTTTTGATCTTTTGTTGGGTCTTTTAGTAATACTGTTGTATGTGGAGTCATTTCAGATTTGGTGCAAGACATTTGAACATATCTGTGTTGTAGTTTCTTTTGAGGTCAGACGAACCGAGAGGAGCTTTGCGGACGTCAAACTTCATCTCTAGCACGCACTCCTCCATGGTTTTGATGTTACAGATGAGCTCGAGGAGCGACTGAACTTTCGCATCCAGCTTGGAGGTCTTCTTTTTAGGTGGGGCATCCACAGTGGTTTTATTCTCCACCTAGAGTTGGGGGAAACAATTTCACGAGTGACAAACCCGGCCTGAACATATCTTGGTCTTTCTGAGCTTCATCAGCCTAAATCAGAGCGACGTTCACCTTTTCGTCTGTGCTGTAATCCATGAACACCATGTCATATTTCCCGGGCTCTTTCTCAAAATTCTCCCGGTCGTCCCACTCGTTCTTCGTCTTGTCGAAGAACCTGCGACAAAGCGGTTTTCAGAATGTCACAGAGCACGTTTCACATCCCCAAACACTTATCAATCAGCTGCACTCACTCACTTTTTCTTGAAGACATCTTTGGCCTTGCCCAGGTCTCCACCACATGCTACAAGGCTGCTTTGGCCCACTTTGCCCACTGCAAGGACAACTATTTAAAACAACTCCATAATAAAAGTGCTTAAGAGTATGATCAATGGTCAGTTCCACTAATCGAAAATAATGACAATATAATGTATTAATCAGTCACCTCTGCCCCATCTCATCCACACACTATAAGCTTTGGAGGCGTCGTCCTCCAGCAGCTGGATCAGATAGTATTTGTTGTTGTTAAACTGAAGATTGGTCTTTGGAAAAGAAGAAGACAAACATTGTGCATGCTTGAAATTCAACAGAAGACAGAAGAGTTTGAAGTGTTTCCTGCTTCACAGAACAGCAGAAGCATTGTTAGCAAAGAGAAAGTCATCAACAGGTAATCATCTATAACCTACTATCTAACACTCTCAATGTAATAATGGTTCTGCAGCTTGTCGTGAGATACAGATTTCTGTATCTCATAACTTCTGAGTCGAACAAAAACTGGCTCCCAATATTTTGCTCTATCCTTCTTTGCTAATCTGTGAGATCCATCTGAAACTCCAGGCAATTAAGAGTGATTAAGATGTTTTACCTGGTTGAGCATAACATCAAAAACCTCTTTTCCTTCGTCGTAGACGTGAGCCTGAAACAAAAGCGTGAAAAAATTGTTCGAAAAGTAATATACGGGACATGAACAAGTTAGGCAGTGTTCAATGAGTGTGATGCAAATGAAATATGAAAGAAATCTATGAAGCAAACAAAACATAAACAAAGTCATATTCATAGTATTGAAAGATATTTACATTTCTTTACTTATGTGTCACCTTAAGAGACAAATTATATATTACTTGTAACATTTATAAATTAGGAATGTTACATTTAATATAATTAAGAAACTATTGTATTGTCAGTTATTTTGACTTTTGCAACATACAAACTAAAAAGTGTCAAGCATTTTAGCTTCAGCTAAACATGTGTCATAGAACATTTAAATACTTTGAGCCACTGTCTTTTACAAGCTACAATATTAAAGCGTTAATAGAAAGAAAGTAACAAATGTGAAACATAGAGATGTCAGTTTGAATTTGCACAGTTGAGATCAGCATTTTGAGACATTTCACTTTCTTAAACAAGCAAAAACCCCCAAAAAATTCTGAATTACTCTCAAACCTTTGAAGGACCACTAATAATTTTTAAAAATCAGTGATTTTAGTGAGAAAACCAAACATCTAGCAATTTTGCTTTTGCTTATTGATCATTTACTAAACAGGCTGTTCATGGACGTCGTATTACAGATAAAGAATAACTACAATAGTGCTGCTGACTTTTTTCCTGAACATAAAGTTTTTGTTTCTGTCAAAAAAAAAAAACACATCCAAGATAAAAAAAAAAAAAAAAAAACACATCCAAGAAGCTATTATCGCTCAAACGATCAGTAAAAAAAAAAGTCAGCTTTAACAAAAGAATTCCCTGCTTAATGAATCATCAGTTGAATCAGAATTAAAGCACATATAAGGAACCGTACAAGCCTGCTGTGCCAGAGACTTTCTTCAAAAGACACGTGTGAGCTACAGGTTTAATAATAAACGTTACCATTCCCAGTTTGGCTTTGCATTCGGGGTCCATTGGAGCTTTGCCCTTCAAGACCACCGTTTTCACAACCTCCTCTGCAAAGATGACAAGCGCCACATGTATAATATGAAGGTTTAAATATGTATATATGTAACTTACATAAGCTAACAGCATATATTTGACCTATTTAAACTTGTGCACTTACAAAACAGTAAAAGCTCTCAACATTTCTCCACTCGCCTCAATGTGTCAAATCCACGTTACCTTCAGCTTTTGCTTCCACTTTACGAGTTTCTTCTGTTTTCATCTGCTTCTTGCTTTGTCCTCTCCTCCTCTTCGGCGCAGGTTGCTCTTCTGTCTCTTCTTCTTCCTCTTTAACTTGAGCTGGTTTCCCATTTTGTGCAGACGTCTCGCCATCATCTGTTGAACCTTCTTTAAAAGAAAAAAATTTTAAAAGGCAGAAAATATGTTTGTAATGTTGAATTATAATTGGAAACCCCATTGATGAAGTAACCAACTGAGAGGTGAGTGTTGACTTAAAATGTGTTGATAAATTAAAAGGGGAAAAAGTACAAATTTACATTTTCACCTCAAACAAAACACACATTAATGAAAATAAAATCTGCCATTTAAATGGATTAACAAGCAAAAACTCAAAAGCTTCAGATAAACTTAGGTGTGGTGAGACAAAATCATGCAAACAGTCTCAAAAAAAGTAAAGAACCTGAGTTATTTTTGACCAGTATTTATCCTAATCATTGCCGACAGGAACAGGTTTGCTGTCAAATGAATCTGAGGATGTGTTACTTCCAGAGTAGACCATTGTAATTCCCTACAATCAGGGAGTCAAAGTATGTACTTGAAAAGATTCAAAATGCTGCAGCGAGAGAACTGACTATCCTCTCCGTTTCTCTCCTTCTACCTCTTAACCCCAGAGCAGAAAGCCACTACCTCTTGAGCTTGGGTCTGAAGGTTTATTTCTGCTAAAAGGCAGTTTTTTTCTTTTCCACTGTCGTCTATGTTTGCTCATGTGGAATAATTGTGTTTTTCTCTGTTTAAGTGTCCTATGATGACTGTATTGGTGCTTTGTAAATATGTATGTATCTATGTAAAAAGACAATCACCTATCTTCACAATCTGCGAACGAATTTTCCTCTTGTACTTGGAAACAGAATTTATCTGGACCATTTTCTTCAGATCAACGGTATAGGACGTCCCTGAGCCGGGACTGAAAGTGACGGACGTTTCCCCTGAAGACACGGCCGAGTTCAACAAGACGGTGTCGGTAGGTGAATACGGCATCCACCGTCCATCGTCTCCCATCCACTGCCACACTGCTCACAATGAAAGGGAGGGAGAGAAAGAGCCGGATAACACGTTTTTCTGATCAAAAATATAAAGAAAGATTCACTGATAATGTGGTGATGTACCAATCCATCCATCTCCAAATACAATTGAACTGATTATCATTGGAAAGCTATTAGTTTGTATGCTATTTTTTCAAATTAATATGTGGTTGAAGAGCCACGAACAAAGAAAAGAAGCTATTTAACAGTAGCAGAGAAGAATTTTCATGAGTGCATGTCACATACGATGCTGCTCATCCCAAAAATGCATGCAATATAGAAAAGTGGCACTGTTTAAAAGAGACAATACGAGATTTATAGCCAAGGGGCATTAATATAGCATAGAAATAATCTAACAAAATCTACATTTTGCAAAACTTGAATAACAATTAAAAGCAGTGATACAATGAACAATAATCTCAACCTCTTGGTATGGTGAAAAATAACGTGGCGGTTGAATGTAAGTAGTATTGGGCATTAAGAATAAAATTAGAATATTTTTGTATGGAGGGTAAAGTCTGCATAGATTGAATCTGGTGTTTAATAATCCTGATTTCTTGGCGTAATCTGCCCCGACATGTCCTCAGTCTGCAGTCACCCCGCCGCGCTAAAAACAAGCAATCCACCTGTTTTGGACTGGACATCTTCACTTTCCGCTGCACTCTGACTCTTTTTGTTCGAAGCCCTTGTTCGTCCCATGGTGGTTTAATAGAAAAATTGTCTCGCTGCAGTGAAATTGGAACACAAAAAGGAGAGGGAAACTTTTCAGAGTCGTTTCCTGATGCGACACCAGCGATGAGTTGGGATCAAAGATCGGGCATTATGAAGATGAGTCACTACATGTGAACAATGTATATTTTAAAGAGCGACAGCCAGTAGCCAGTACGAAAGTAAGATAAATTAAGGTGTATTTGGAGTATATTTAGAATCAAATGTAATCATGTAAACAAGTAGAAATGTGCTTTTCATAGAAATTAAACCGCATTAAGTGTCGTTGTACAGTACCTAAAAATAAGAGCAGAGTGTGTCGTCTTCTTAACACTATTCTTTTAAAGGGTGGAACGGCACTTTGAAAATGATTCCGCCCTTGTAGAGAGTCGGAATTATTTTGATGCTGGACAATTTAACTCTTCCCCGTGGTGGTCACGCTGTGTGAGAAATTCGCTTTTACTTGGTTTTAAAATAATACAAACACGGGTCAGACTGGAGCAATGACTTCCCGAAGTTTCAGTTTCGCAGTTCTGTTTCAGCGGGCGGCCGTGCTGAGAGTCGCGTGCAGGGTGAGTGTTTTTTTTTGGGAGTGTCATTGGACCTGGCGGCTCAGCCATGGAGGTCAGATACAAACGTACATATATAAGAAATTAAGAAGTTTTGGATTTTCTATCTTCACATCACAAGTTAAAATGGGAGAAGCATTTATAAATAGCTGGAATGAGCTGGAAGTATGGCAAGGATCTCGTCAGGACCATCATAGATTTGAAGAAAATGTTACGTTTGCCTGGTGTTTGGTTTGTTGATACGTTTGATGGTGTGTATTTAGTTATATATTTGGCTGCTCGTTATTTGCGAGGCGCCACAAGTCTTGGTATTGGTATCTGTAGATAATCTAAGATTGGAAGAAATGTCATTTTAACTAGAACATGTGTAAAGGATTTGATACAATAAAAGCAACACAGGATATACATCTTATTGAGTAGACAGTGGTTGTGGATTTACAATAACAATTCAAACTTTTTTTTTTTTTTTTTTTTGAATCTCAGGATATGAGTGCAGCTGCTAACCCAGAAACCAAGGCAGATTTCCTCAAAGGAGAACCACACAGGAAGCACCCAGGTGTGACAAACCTGAAAACTCTGCGGCTGCCTCAAGAGCTACAGATTGCTGCGCAGTCGATTATTCACAGTAAGCTCCATGACCTTGTATGAATTTAGCTGAGACGACAAATATTTTTGTTGTTTCAATCGTCCGAAAAACTTGCTAAGGTGCATTTGGCCACTGCTCTGTCTCCATACTTGCAGGAGCTGAAGTTGCTCACCTCCCCGAACGCGTCCGCAAACTCACAAATTTCCTGTGGAGCAGGAAACGACTGATTGAAGATGTGGCTTTGAGAAAAAGAGCAGTAACCTTGGAGAAAGAGCTATGGGAGAAAGCCATGCTAAAAGGAAAAGGTAGGTGACATCTATGGCAAAAAACCAAAAACTATTCAAGACATTAAAACTGACTCGAGATTCTGTGATGCTGCTGGAGAAATAAATTGTTCTTTACTTTGCAGATCTAGACAAGGAATTGCTGAACGATCGCATCAAGAAGAAAGTTCTGTCAGAGCTCAAAAGAACAACATATCACTGGAACCCACTGAAGTAACACATTTATCTGCTTTGTGTACTACCTATAAGTTATTTTTCAGCTTGATGTATGTCGAATGAAAATTATAGTTAACGTAGGTGACAAATACTTTAGAAGGGTCACTTCTACAAATAAATATATTGACAGATCTACATCTGCAACAACACTTTGAAGCTGGAGTTTGTATCAGCTGTGTTCCATACTTACATCTTGTGTTTTTCAGGTACGATGAGGAGCTGGGTGTGGTGTACATGGCGGCTCGGCTGGCTGGAGGCTATGCTGCAGTGAAGAGAGCTTTAAACGAGGTGATGGAGGAAAAAGTTACAAAACACATCGCCGCTTATGGTGACCCCTTAAAACAGTATTTTTTAAAAAACCTTTTGATTATTTTATAGGCTAAAAAAGTATTGTGTCATTAGTGTCTGTTCTAAAAAGCAATTGAACAATCTAACGGCTAATAAAAATTTATTTGTTATAATTTGGAACCACCAGCAGTGGATGTGGAAGAAATAATAGCGATGCAGACACTTACATATAAACTGAGATTATGAGAATCACAGTTTAATGAATAATGGGAAATGATTATAGAACACAAGAAGAGGACATCACACCATCAATACTGGACAATGGTGACATTGTTATAAGGATAATTGCTCAATACTGTTCGTATGGTATGTCTGTAAACTATAATTGTTAAAGACAAAAATCTCAATAAAGATACCAGTTTGAAAGAAGACCCTCAAAGACATCTTTGAGGTAGGGTTTCTATCTTTATATTTGAGAAGAAATTGGTCCTGAAATGTACATTGTGTACGATTTGAGTGATACTCTGTTATTGACTTTTCATTCATAACTGTTTCTCTACACTTTTTATTTCCTTTTTTATGTTTGAATCTGTTTCCACAGCTGCTTTTGTGTTTAGTTTGCTTGTAATCTTCAATGTATTTTTATTTTTTTTTTTGTAATACTCCGTATTACATCAGGTATGTTTTGAAGAGACAACTATGTGTATCATTAAAGTGTCCGGCTGGGACTTTTTTTGGTCTAAAATGAATCCTTTTGCGTTTTGTTTTTGTCATGATTTTAGATAAAGAAAAGAGATCCTTCGTTTGATCCCCAGTCTCTCCTGGATTTTGGTTCAGGCGTGGGAACAGTTGCATGGTACAAGTACATGTACATCATTATGAGAGCTTTGTCTAGCTGAAATTCAACGTGTATATTGAGCACTTTTTCCTCTCCCGCAGGGCGTCGCACTCGCACTGGGGTGACTCTTTAAAGGAGATGGTGTGTGTGGACAGCTCTGGATCAATGAACAGCTTGGCCGAACGACTTCTCAAAGGTACACAAATATAGACTGTTTGTTAGATTCATGTTTACCAAATGCACAATTTGACAAGGAACTGAGCGTCTGTGTGTGTGTGTGTGTGTGTGTTTTCTAAACAGGCGATGATGAAGGAGCTGCACCTCACTTCAAACACGTCTATTTCAGACAGTTTCTGCCCGTTTCTCCTAAGGTACGATCTCTGTTTGTATTTTAGCCACATGTGAAAGTATAATACACAATGGAGAGCTCGCAGGGCAAACGGAGACACAAACGCATTCACTCCGATGAAATGTATTTATAGGGCACTATTCAGACACAAAGCAAATCACAGTGATTTATAAAGGAAGTAAATTAAAACTATGGGCCAAACTAGGGGCAGTGCCGACCACTGTGCTCATTAAGTAACAATATTTTGATAATAGCCATGGAAGTGGATAAAAACTATGCATTGTGAAGAGACATCGTGGCAACTGCATTAAGTTCCATTTAAGTTTTTTTGTGTTTCTGGAGGATTATTTTTAATAACTTTCTTTTTTTTTTAATATGATGAATGAATACAGGAAGCAGAAAGTAAACCCACAAA
This sequence comes from Parablennius parvicornis, assembly GCA_900302745.1. NCBI lineage: Eukaryota > Metazoa > Chordata > Actinopteri > Blenniiformes > Blenniidae > Parablennius > Parablennius parvicornis. The sequence continues at coordinate 16,603 of OMNM01048861.1, forward strand.
ATTGCTTAAAAACTTGGCAATGAATACATGACTGACAGCGAGGAATTAAAAACACTCACCCCATTTAATTCTGCTGAGGTGGAAATCACCTGTGCCCACTTCTCCTTGATGAAAGACATACTCAACTTTAATAACCTGGAGAAAATCAGGTGCAAATTAAGCAGTTAACATACAAAAACCAATCTTACATAAAGGCCGTTCTTTTGCACATGCTCAGTACCTGATGTTTACTGATATCACAGAATGACTGCTACACATGCCGGTACATAATCCTATGTGACTGACTTGGATTTTATTTCTTTATAGATTCACAGCTTATCCAATTTGTCGTGTGTGCCAATTTCATAAAGGGCGTCTTCCAGATGCAACCTTTTTGTCCTTGTACTTCAGTTCTTGACTTGTAAACTTTGATTAATTTGTGACCTGAGCAAATCTGAGAAAAAGAACAGATAAAAACAAAGAAGCGTGTATGCGAAATGATCTTTACAAAGTTTTCTTTTTATCTCTGCATTTCTATTTAATGTATACGATCTTTTTCGAAGGGAGCGTCACATATAATCGTCTGGTTTTTTTGTCCTCCAGGTGCAGTTTGACTTGGTGGTTTCAGCTTTCACCCTGTCGGAGCTTCCAGGTGTGAAGGATCGAGAAGACATCGTGTTCACGCTGTGGAGAAAAACCAGCTCATATCTGGTTCGTGGAGAAAATATCAGGCAGCGGGATTTCTGTGGTGCCTTTCACTTTTGGGGTGATCAAAAATGTCAGTTATATCGCAACGTATTCAATTATACTGATGTTTCAAATTTTAGGTGCTGGTTGAAAACGGGACGAAAGAGGGTCATCAAATGCTGATGGAGGCCAGAGACGCTTTGTTGAAGGTAAACATGTGGAGTAGATGCACTCTGTTGTCTAAGGTTTGATAAAGACAAACAAACTAAAGGGCTGTTTCTCCAGAAACAAGAGAAGACGGTATACGACTCCAGGCCAGCATCTGTCTTTGCTCCGGTACGTGAAAACTGTTTGTTTCCAATTTTTCAGACTTTCAGCCGCCAGTTTCATTTTCTCACCAGAGCACTTTTTTTTTTCTCTCTCTCTTTGCAGTGTCCCCATGAACTCACATGTCCAAAGCTTGCAAGTCAAATCGTCACACCCTGCAATTTCCAGCAGTTCTACCAACCTCTTCTTTCCCCCGGGGTGAGTTTTAACAACTGACGTCTGATTTCAAGGCACTGCACTTTAAAATATATTAACTTTAAAATATATCAAGTATATAAACTGAGCTTTTAATTTAATCGTTACTTTGAAAAGCAGTAGAAGTGAGGT
>OMNM01048862.1:0-17053 GCA_900302745.1 Parablennius parvicornis
GTCATGAATCAGAACAGATTCTATTTTCGGATGGTGTTTTAAATGTATGAGTAATAGGATGAATTTATAGATACAGTCAAGGTCAGAGTCAGTCTTCAGGAATAGTTTACAGTGAAGGAACATGGAGTCCTGAGATTGTAACAGCACAATGTTGTGTTCGTAAAAGCATCTGAGTCAGCATGAACAGGTGGCAAGTGGATATTTTAGGAGTGAATTTGCAGTATTGGGAAGAAAAAACAATCACACATTTTGTGTGTTTATACAAGCTTTTTTTCCAGTCTTTTATTTATTTTCAAGCTTTTCTTCTGAGATTCTCTTGTCTTTCCACTTCCTTTGTTGATTTTTCACTGACTTTTTCAGAGCTTTGTTGTTCCATTTCATTAGGGTTTTCAGTAAATTAGAAATCCATGTTTTTTTTAATAAGATGTAGAGTCGCAATAGTGTGTAGTTTACTGAACAAATAGCTGCATGCATTGTACAAATGTCCTTTTTGCTCTAAAGAATTAAAACAAGCTGTTTTGCATATTTCATTTCTGTTTCTAAAAATACACATTTCCATACACCCTGACTCTCATGAGAAAACCATCGAGGATGAAAGTCATTATGTAGAACACAACAGCCATTTTAAATATTGTAATAGTATGCCCTGCTCACATATGTGTTTAAGAGTATGAAATGTTACTCTTTTACTAATAAACTATTGACAGTTCATTATAGTGTATTGATGCAGTTCTTTAGGATGCATTTCGATGTCCTTCTCTCCTTCCTCTTGAATCAGCAACCACTCATTTCTCAGCTCAGTGAATGCAGTTCCCTGTTTTTGTGTCTCTCTCTACAGCCGTGTTTGGCATTCTACTCATCGTGCATGAGAGGCTGTGGATCAGAGAGACTGGCACAGCACCACATGATTAATCTTGTCCCTGATGGACTGTTTACACCACTGAGAGGACACGGCAGTCCTGAGTTCATGTTGCGGTTCTGTTTTTAATAAACAGATTGTAGGTTATTTTAGGTGCAGCAGCAACACTCAAAGACACACATGTGTGTCTCTATGATAATGTAGGAGGGTGACAGTCAGGTTGCACATCACAGTCTTACTCTGAAGTCATTAATTAAACAAAGTTCTTTTGAACTAAGATGTCATCCTTCTGTCCATCCACAGATACAGACCATGAACTATGTGGGTCAGCTGGCGGGACAGGTGTTCGTACAGGTCAAGGAGCTGTACAGAGGACTCAACCCTGCCACACTGTCGGGATGCATAGACGTCATCGTAGTACGACAGCCCGATGGCTCCCTGCAGTGCTCCCCCTTCCACGTCCGTTTTGGCAAGATGGGTGTGCTACGGTCCCGTGAGAAAGTGGTGAGATGAAACGAGAGCTCCATATGTTCACATGCATTTCAGCAGTACAGTATGGACACCAAGGCTATGCACATGAAAGTTTATTTTCTATATTTAGTTTGCCACTTGAGCTCAGCTGCTCAAGTTGTGTCAGAAAGGGCATCTTTTTTTAAATGTCTGTCAAATATAATTCAATTTGACAAGTCAGATACAGAAAAAGTGGTCTGTCCGTCATTCATCTAAACTTATTGTACAGTATGTGTCACCACAGAGTCCTGAAGTGAAGGTTGTGTTTAGTAACAAGTGATGGTTAGCATATTGTGTTAAACTCTCTTTTAATCCCGACCTGCAGGTGGACATAGAGATTAATGGAGAGCCAGTGAGTTTGCACATGAAGCTGGGGGAGAATGGAGAGGCCTTCTTTGTCAAAGAAACAGAAAGCAAACTGGTGAGTGATGATTGTCGGAGTCGTCCCTCCCAGCCTGTAAACCTAAACATATTTAGAACAGAACATGTTGACATGAAGGTTATCTATGTATATATTCTCTTTGTTCTGACACCATTGTTTAGTTGTTGGTGTTCATATTGATTTTACTACTTACTGATCATTCTCGAACTACATTCTGTTGTTAATTTAACTGCCAGCATTAAATATCAAATCTTCCTGCCCAGACAAGCCCAACAACGTGACTCTCATATCATGTAGTCTCATCTACATGCAGTTAAAAAAAGCCTCAAAAATCACTGCACCTGTCTCTGATTTGAAAACAATTTTAGAAAATTATTCATTTGATTGTTGCAGTAATTTACAATTATTTTATAAAAGTACATGTTTACATAATGTGAATGTGGAAGTACATATGAAGCGATGCAAATTTAAGAGCCCGCACTGATCTTTCCAGCTGAATGACTCACAGACAATAATGTGCTGATGTGGTTCAAGTTCTAACAAAGTAGATAAATACTTAAACAGCTCAGTTGAAATAAAATCTGAACAGCATGTCAGAAAAAGACATTCTGTGCCCCTATGACAAGTATCTGTTTCCTGGAAACAAAAAGTCATGACAGATACAAAATGTAAACAGGGCACAGGACAGGTCAGTCAGACAAGGTACATAAACAAACACCAGCAGCAGACAGTTTGTAACGAGACAAGAGGACACACGAATCTCATTTAGTTTTTAGCGGAGTTGCATTTTTTCAAGTTGTATGTAGTCTTTGTATAACTTGTCAACAACAAGTCATAAGCAGCTCATGAGATCAGCTCGTACTTATGGCAGCACAAAGTTTACGAGAAACTATCAGTCCTGTAACATTCTAAAGAAAAGATAAAAAAACGAATTTGGTTGAGGCACAATATATCGGATTAAAACATTTACTTTATAAATTTAACACGCAGAACGCAGACGTCACACCCCAGATTGATCTTTTCCAACTTGAAAAATTCAGAAATACTTCTCCCCTTGTTAATTTTCATATAACCATAAAAGATCTTGTTTCATGTCTATTTTAAGAGAGCAAAGGCAAATAGTGTGAAATGAGAACATTTCCTTTTACTTTGGAAAGTGACTCTGTAAAGCGATAAGTGAGGATTCATGGCAGATGGGGACGGAGGAGTTGAGGGACAATGCTCCTCTGAAGGAAACAAGGATGATTTATTTGTTTGCAGTGGTATACAATATTCATCAGCTACCACCATGTTATTTGTGAGGTAGTGAGCAATAGTCAAAGCTGGCTGTGCTCTCTTATCCAGAATTTGGAAGGATACATAATAGTCTGAGACGATTGAATTCTTAATCTGAGAGATTAAATTGGTCTAATGCTGCTTTCATTGCTCAATGTGGCAGTGGAGGTTTTTCACAACACTCAGTCAATAGTTGTAATGGAAACTCTTCACAGTGACTCCTGCAAGAATACATCAATATGTTTTTAAATGTAAAGCCAAACCACTCAGAGGCATTTGCTGATTCTGCTTCATCGTGTCAGTCTGTTATACTATTTGGGCCCAATGTCAAATCCTCTCCCTAACTCAGCGCTCCCTCTACAGATTGGAACACACCAGCGATCTATTTATAGCTCTGTGTAGTTCACTCTCTGTACAGTCTGCTGGACACAGACCTGGAGGTGACTGAACATGTCTGATGCAGTCAGACAACAGGCCGCTGACCTGCTCAACATTCACTGTAACGAGGCAAAGTACACCTTCCACTCAGATGAATTTCCCTAAGAATGGGTTTGTTTATCTTTTTTGTCATCTTTCATCTCACAGATTCGAATGTAGAAAGTGTTATAACATTTCTAGTAGCTGTGGAATCAAGCCCAGGCTTTTGAGGCTCTTCTCATTCTGTATTCCTCTGAGGTTAATGTTGAACTTGAGGATCTGTTGGTGCTTGTTCTTTATCAAATACATCAGGCACTTTGAACATGAAGCAGGTGTTCGGGCCACAACATCAGGAATCCTCAAATACCTGTGGTGGAAAAATGATACGTACTGATGAGCTCATTTATCTCAGTGTGGTTACACTGATCTAGCTTATACATGAGAACATAACATAACATTGAGCTGTAACTGTCTACATGTTCAATACAGTGATGCACTATTTACTGACTTTGTATGTCAGAAAGTCTACTATTACTTATTTCTGTCTAATATTGTGAGTTATTACCTGATGTTGTGAAGCATTTGATTTGCAGCATATTTGCACGTTTAATTTGCCCTGAGGGGATAAATAAAGTATTTTGAATTTAACTGAATTGAATTGAATTAAACTCTATTGCTGGTCTGATAAAGATATTATAATTCATAGCCTAAAAGGAAAATCCATATTGTCTTCAGACAAGTCAAAGAAATTGTGAATATTTGACTTAAAATGACGTAAAAAATTAATAACTAGTTTTGAGGAAAAATACATTACATTTTAGACAATGAATCAATCAAACCAGGAGATGTTGTGAGCTGGGTTTTTTTCTATGAAATGTGCAGCCCAGAGCAGCCCTGTGGTGACCTTGACTCTTACACACACTTTCTCTCTTCTGCTGAATGAATCGAGCCGTTTTGGACTGTGTCACAACACGTGCACCACAAACCATGTGTCAGTCTGCTCCCCATGGATCATCCCCCGCTCTCTCTGTTTCTCTCTTTATTTCCAATCACCAAATCTGGGTGATTTTGCTAATCTGGGTTGAATCTGGGTGAATCTGAAGATCTACCAGATTACTTAGATGCCTTTAGAAAATAAACTCCACCGTCCAATCAATCAGGAGAGGTTTGTGCTTGACATTGCTTGGATTATTATGTACTGCACCAAGCAAAATTGCTGTCACATTTTACAGTCAAGTCAAATGATGACAATTTTTCAACTCACTGTTTCTTTCTATTTTGAGCTGTTAAAAAGTAACTTCATCTATTACTCTGAGTGGCACAATCTGAGAGTACGAGGGCAGCAGTTGCCCCGGGACATACACACATACACAACACAGAATTGTCAATCCTATATCCCAGTCATGTTGGGCTTCCCCTCCATACACCATAACGTAGAATTGGAGGCCTGAAGGCCTATACGTACTCTGCAAAAACAGAGATATTTGTTCTCCCTCTCATTATTTCCTCTTAGTCCTGGTTTGGGACTTCTTTTTTCAAATAATATATTAACAATCGTACCATTTTAATCTGAAATCCTATTTTCTAATCTATTGTCTACAAATTTCCTAATGTTTAGGCTGATATGAAAAAAAAATAGTCATTGTCAAAACAAGAAATAAAAGGGATTTGTAAAGAAATATAAGTGCTAATGTGTGTGATATCTAAATGTCTATAAGAATCTTGTTTACAAACAGCTTCTTTCACATGTAAATGAAGTGAATACACCTGTGTCCACACATAAAGGGAGATAGCATAGGAGGATTAGATACTGAACTGTTTAATTCAGCTTGAACTCCAGTATTATTAATAACATATATTACTCTATCAGGAGGTTGTTCCAGCTTATCTGGCCACTTCACCCATCTTGTCAACGGGGGAGGAGTTGATGAAGTCCCAGCTCGGCCGGGTCAGTTCACGCCATCACGGTAAGCTGCTGAATATATATTAGACACGTCAGAAATAGTGAAAGCGTTTAATTCCTCTTTGAGCATTATATACCTCTTTTTCATCACGCAGATGCCATCGCTTGTGGCTCACTTCCTGTCCAGTGCCTGGGACCCCAACAAAGTGAAGGAGGCATGTCCAAGAAGAGGAGGAAGAGGAGGAGGAAAGCTCGCCATGATGGAGGAGGAATGGGAGCAGGAGGGAGGAGGGAGGAGAGTGGAGAGGAGTTCTCTGAAGATGAGGACATGTTCACTATCGACTTGAGCTCGGATGAGGAGAGAGAGGCGGATGGCAACAGGTGTGTGCCTTAATTGTGGGTTAATCAAGTCCAAGTGGAAGTTTAAGAATCTTTGGTTGACTTTATGCTGAACACTTTTAATGTAGAGCGGAGGTGTTCGACCTTTGAGACCGACAGAGCTGTTTTTGCTCAAACCGTACCTCATTTTCAAAATGAAGATAACACAGCTTATAAAACATTGATGTTTCTTTTCATATACCAAAATATTAGCTTTTGTTTAATTCATTAAATTCAAGGAATACAATAATTAATTATAAACATTTAGAGCTACTTTTTCAGTGATACTTTTCACTGTGGAATTCAGACCTTTTTTTTAATATATAGTTTTAGCTGTTTTGAATGTTAATCATTCAGCACTTCAACACAACTTTACATTTTTGCACATTTCTCCACATATAAATTGATTGAACATTTTCTAAAATTTGGATTTCTTCATGGTAAGCTCACCACAGAGTGCAAGTGCAAATTCAACAATCATCAAATGTAAACAAATGCAGCAGGCAGGTGACCCAGTGGAACATCTGACACATTTTAGTTGTTAACTGTTGAGCCATTCTTTAATTAAAATCTGGTTTTTTTGTCACCTTGAACTGTAAGGAATTTACTCCCTGTGAATGATTGTGCTAGAAAATAGAGCATAGAATAAAAATGTCTTTTTACATGTAATGTTGCTACATTTACAATGAGACCTTAAACGGTATGAAGAGCCAGTGTAGAGGGTTGCAAAACCCTGGTCCAGGGGTATTTATTAAGTCATCTTGTCAAAGGATTTAGAAAAACCATTCATAACCTCAGAATGATGATATAGTCCCACAAGAGAATAGCATGAACTGATGAAGCCACTGAAGGGGTTCCCAACGCCACGTCCAGCATACATGATTCTGTTTGCTCAGCATTGCACTGAAATTTACATCATAAATAGTAAACGATGATGATTCAAGTATATTTTTCCAACATGGTTTGATTTTGTTCAAGATTTTTAAATGTAATTATTTATTTATTTATACCGACAGTAAAACTTATAAATCTGCTTCTTTGCGAAACCAATGATTTTAAATGGCCAATTACTGACGTATGTATGTCATTACAAAGCATTGTGGCTGAGATAAAATGAATGACACTTATTAAAAAAAAAGATCAAATCAAAGAAGAAAAGAGAAAAAGGACAATTTGAGTTATTATTTATTTATTAATTAGCTCTCCTGAGCTCAGCAAACATGCTCTGTCAGGACTGTGTGGGTGTTGTTAGAACCATTATGTCTGGCATGGCAAACAAGCTCTTATCTGATTTTGATTTTAAAGGGCACCCAAGTCTTCATTTATGCAAATACAAAACCACCTGCACCGTATTGAGCTCAGTGTTCAGCCTAATAACTAAATATTATATTGCTGATTTGGTTGTGTGTTTTCATGTGGAGAACTAGAACTTACAGTCAAACATTTTTCCTAATCTTTGGCCAGTGTTACATAAAGTGGATTTACATGCCTCTAGTCTGAGTTCAGTGAAATCATAAATCGTCTCATTTGACCAAATCCCCCCCCACACGTAAGTAATTTAGGGAATGGCGATCATGCTTTTGTGTGCGTGTGCGTGCACATGTGGTGTGGTGTGTGACTCTTTCAGGAAAAACCAGCTCTATGTGTTGGACACTCTCCAGGGATGTGCCCTGTTCCCACAGTAGTTTCTGTTTCTTTATTTCAAAGAGAAATAAAGCCACGCAGCTCCGTCCTCAGCGTGGCCTTTTTTCAGCAAGTTTACAAAATGTTGTGCTGGGAAAATTCCTGAAACCTTCACAGACATGAAGGAATGTGTGTGTTTGCCCTTCTGTCTCTTTTGACGGTACATTTCCGTTATTTCTATTGTCTATCTATTTTTCACAAAATGTAAATATATATGTGACTGACATGTATGTATGTGTTTGCAATCAGGGCTTTGTACGGTGATCAGGGGTCTACAGCCAACCACCACACACACCCAAACCCCAACTGGATTCATTCACAGAGGTAATATTGGGACTCAAACCTCTGCACATACTCATCCAATGATAAACCAATGACCATTTTTGAATTCTTGCTTTAGCCATTTTTCTTGACACTTCTTTCTGTTTTATCCTGTCTATACCACTCTCTCCATAGCTAAAGCCTTTTCTGTTCTCACATGATTTAACGTTCTCTTTCCTCTTTCTCAACATCTTTTTTTTCTGTTTTTGTGTGTGTGTCTGTCCGTGTCTTTTTATCTTTCTCTAGTAATGTGATTAAGGACACTCTCTCCATCCTTCCACACTGTGGTCTGTCCATATCTTGTCCTCAGCCGACCTCACAGTTCTCTTCTCTTAGGTATCACTTTAAATTCAACCGTCTCTACGTAATTGATCATTTTGGTGAAGAAATGAGGGAACCTTTCTCATCCTTTATCAAGATGAATACATTAATGTTACTTTTGAAACTAATGCTTCTGTTGCACATTAAATACACAATTTCTGAAACTGAAAATCTGATCAGGCATTGGATTGTTGCGTTTGCAGCAGCCCAGATGATTCACGGTCGTCCACACCGAAGAGTGACTCAGAGCTGAATAATCAGTCTAAGGACAACCCTGAGATGCTGTGGACCTGGGGGGAGCTCCCACAGGCTGCACAGGTACTGACACACACATACAGTTACAGAGTTAGAACAACAACAGGAAATTGAAATTCATTTTAAAAAAAGTTCGTTTTAAGCAGAGATTCAAAAGAGGAAAGCCTGGCAGCAGCTTTTTTGTTAAGCTGTATTTTGTTTGTTTTTTTTACTGATAACTGAGAGAAACAGAATTGTAGTATGACAGCGTGAATAATTTTTTCCACTCTCAGTTGAGAGGTGATCTGAACATACCATGTGGTTGGGATTTCTAGGGCACAATAAAGCAAGAGGTTGCTTACTTTATAGATGACATGTTTGATAACTTTGATGTGAAAGAGATTATCTGACTTGGACTTACAAATTTATTGAGATCTAATCAATATTGCATCTATCACAGGCTTTCAATACGATGCTAATCAAGCAGGAGAAACTATTGATCGTCATCTATTACACTTTGGGTTGTGTAACTAGTTATTTAGAAAATATTTGAGGCTAAACACAGACGGATCCCTTCAAAAGTGAAAATGTAAAAAGATAAAGACAGGGCCAAAGAGAAACAAATATTACATCATAGATTGAACTATTATATTGTCTGTTATTTACAGCCGTCGTTTCTGACTGACCACCATAAGCCGGACTCAGTCACAGCGGTCTCCATCCCGATGTCCGAGAGCACTCATTTCAGAACCATCAGTGACTCTGGACCTTGCTCCCTCACTCTCTTCACCCCACAGCCAGGACAGGCTGAGGACAAAGAGCCTGAAGAAAGCAGGCGTGAAGCCAGGGTTCAGCTGAGTGCTCATACTGGAGAGCAACATGGTGAATAGATTTAGAATAGCACTGTGAGGAGTCATCTCTGGAATGACATTAAAACACATAACGTCTGAAAACCAAGCATGATTTAAATGTTGTGAAAAAGGTATTGCTTTATTAATTGCTTACTTGTGTTAAAGTTGAGTTGGGATTTCAAATATTTCCTGTTAATTATACTGTGAAATATGCAGAAAACATCAAGAACTGGCTGTTTTTTTTCTGCTATCTGTTATATTTTCAAATCATGACACATTGGATTTTTGATCAAATGTTTGTTTTTGTTAGACAAAATGCTTTATTATGTGACTGATAAATCTTAACAGATATAATTTAGTTGTTGCTGTATCATGTACCAATAAATACGGTATTTTGTAAATCGAAGAGGTTTGGAATTAGTCAAGGATAAAGATCTCAAGTTACAATTGTCAACAGGGCAGATAGTTGCACTACTTGTCTTGAAGCAGTATACTGCAGTGTACTGCCTTCTAGTGGTGGTTTTATAGTTAACATTTAATGAGTAACCAGAGCTGATGGATCCAAACGCAGCCCCCTAAAGTCTGTTTCACTCATACAAGCTGGCGACCCAGGGGTTTCATTCACCATGTGATTTTTTTTTTTTTTTTAATACTGTTTCTTACTCAAAGGGGGACCGATTGAAAATGTCGGGCCATCATCTGCAGAAATGGAGCCTTTAACAGTCTGCTCGATGTCTCCGAGAACGCTCCCTAATCATCTGGAGGAGGGCAGCAACAGGGGAAGTCCCATCAGAAGGACTGACTCGCCCTCCAAGAGGAAAGGTATTGTGCAGGTTTTGTGTTTGGTAACATTCTTAATAGATTATTCAAACTCAAAAAAATATTGTACTAGCTTTGTTCTTTTCTTTTAATATATTTTATTAGAAAAGAGAAGTCAACACCTGGGCACTGATGGCATTTACCTGGATGATATCACAGAGCTGGAGCCTGAAGTAGCTGCTCTGTACTTCCCTAAAAGGTCTGTGAAAATATAGATACAATACATGAACTTTTATGTTGTTTAGCCAATTGTTTAGATTTTTAGACATAGCACTTCTCATCTAAACACAATGCAGCACAATGGTCGTCATACATAAACAATACTTATCCCCTCCATATTCAGATACAGTACGTGAAGTGAAAGTTTTTGGTGGTAAAGACTAAAATAAAATAACAACAGTTGGACCTGCTTGGAGGGCCCTTGGTGAAGTGCTTCTCTCCCATCAGTGACGGAGGCAGCAGTTCAGTGAAGGAGGACTCAGAGATGATGATGGTGGGCGTGCGGAGTGCCAATCAGTCCCCGCAGTCAGTGGGCAGCAGTGGTGTGGACAGTGGCGTAGACAGTTTGCCGGATCACATCAGTGACCTGCCTCACGTGGCAATCTCTTTGTGTGGAGGCCTGACCGACAACCGGGAGATCACAAGAGGTAGGTTGAGAAATACGTGACGTAGAAACAAAGCGGTGGTGGCAAAACACGAGTGTTGATGCACACGTCAAGATACAGAAAAAAGCTGTAGAATTTTGACTAATTCAATTGACATTTTACTAAAACATACAGTACATATTGAATGTGTGCCTATACCATAGTGATTGTTTGAACTCTTGTGTTTTGTTTTTTTTTCATCCCACAGAGCAGTTTCTGGAGAGATCTGTTTCCTACCAGCAGTTCTCAGAAAACCCTTCTATCATTGATGACCCCAACCTTGTTGTCAAGATAGGAAACAAGTACGTATATGTCTACGTTTAACAGTGGGTTTGAGAAGAAAAATAAATCCAGATATACATACTTGAAGAAATGTTTTGTAACCTGACTATTTAAAATAGCAGATCATGTGTCAGTTTAAAAATGTTGATTTACAGTGATGCTAACAATGCTATGGGCCACACTCTCCAAAACAAATACATTGTCGACGTGGCTCGGTGTTGCAGTAGGACTAAAGAATCATAGCTTATACATATGTCTGTACTTCTTCCCAGAGTTCTGTTCTCAGCTGCAACATGTATTTCCCAACTTAATAGACTCGCTCTTCAAAATCATCACCACGTAAAGAAAATATGCTTTTTGTTGCTGGAAAGATAAGATATAATTGCCTCTTTGTGTCATCTGTTGCAGGTACTATAACTGGAACACAGCAGCCCCTGTCATGCTGGCCATGCAGGTCTACCAGAAACCACTGCCACAGGTAATAAGACCTCCACAGTAATGCACACTTACTTTATATTATCACTAAAGGAGCCAAGACTATTATTGAAATGTATCACTAATAGTGTTACAGATCATGCAGTGAATGGACCCTTTGTTTCACATTACTGGATTGTTAAAACTTATAGTGTTTGCGGCTTTTCTGCTTGTCTATTTCAGGGAAGGACTGTAATTTTCATCATTTTAAGTTGATCTGATGTTTTCTGTGCCATTTAAAGAAATATCATCGTAAATGCATAGTACAGCCTACTGTATTATTATTATTATTATTATTATTATTATTATTATTATTATTATTATTATTATTATTATTATTATTATTATTATTATTATTATTATTATTGTTGTTGTTGTTGTTATTGTTATTGTTATTGTTGTTGTGGTTGTTGTGTTCACATCCTTGCATCACTGTTCACCTATGCACTCCCAGCATTTTCCCACTAATTCTCTTTAATCTGATGCTTCACTTTGGTTCAGTTTTCTCACTTGCCGGCATCAACTCATTCTTTCGTTAAAATTCAACCCAGCACCTCCAGCTAATGTGTGTTCACAGTCATTTCTCACACTCAGTATTTCCAAAACCAGTGATATATGAGAGCAAATTTGACAAACTTATCACTTGACTGTGAAACTGGGTGTTTATAAACACACTTTGTAAAGCTTGTGTCACAGCTGCCAGTATTAGACCACGGTGAAATGCTGCATTAAATCTGCTGTTCTAACACTTGTAATAATGTCATGTCTTTATCCCCCTCCTTATTTCTCCCTTTTTATTTATATTCACTCTTTCACCACCCATTCAAGTGTTGGTGTTTGAGTTATGTGTTTTCTGTTTTTGGCCTCTTCTCATACTGCCTCCCTGGCCTGTTTGGCTCCAGCCCTTCACAGCCTGTATGTTTTCTGGCTTTGCTCATGTGGTGGACAGTGCATGCCTTTGTTTATCTGTATCCTCATCATTTTCCATCACTGTTAGTCGTTCTCCTTCTTGCAGGATGTCTTGTTACATTTTCCCACCCTCTTTTCCAGTCATGATCCTCCAGCCTTTTCTCTCTTCTGGTCATATTTAGCATCTTTTTGTGTTTGCATGCAGTTATGTTGTTACTTGAAACTTAATTTATTTTGGGCAAGTTGGTTTTGATTTAAAATGTGGTGTTTGTTTTGTTTCACATGTCTCTTTGTTGTATTTATAGACTGTTTTTGTGCTTTTTGTGCTTGGAGTTTTTCAAGTTTTTGTTACATCTTTAGACAGTTTTGAGTTGAATATGCATGGTTGTCTCCAGGCCTCTGTGGAGAACATAATGAAGGACAAGATGCCAAAGAAAGGAGGACGCTGGTGGTTCTCATGGAGGAGCAGGAACAGTGACTGCAAGTCTGTAAGTGCACATATAGACATGAGGGAAGGGAGATGATCTGATTATAAATAGTCTTTCCTTATACAACATAATGGATAATAGAATGTGTCAGATGGTTGAAAAGGAAGAAGGCAACTTAAAGTTATTTCTGTTCTTCAGTATAGAAATATAAAGCTTTGATCAATCGAGTCAGCTCTGACCTTTGGTCTTTGTGTACTTTAGGAGTCAGTAACAGAGGGAGGAGTTCACACAGAAGAAAGTTCAATCCCCATGGCCACAGAAACCAGGTGCCTTCAGGCGTGCCTCTGCATTTCGTTGTTTTGGTTTAATTTTATACATTTTTACACCACCTGATTGCCCACATTCCAAGCTGTTTGTTTCATTACCAAACCAGCTGTTTGTGTTCGATATCATCAGGATGAAGGATGAGTCATCCTCTAGCGATGAGGACCACAGATCATCCCCTCATGTGTCTGGATCCTGTCAGTCGGAACCTCTCATGAGTTCTGGAAACATCTGTTATAAGAAGACACTTCGGCTCACATCTGAACAGCTGGTACAGTATTTTCTTATTCATTGTAAGGCTCTGTTTTCACTCATTCTATATACTGTACTTCACATGAACAGGATTTGCGGGAACAGTTGCATCTGTTGTAAAACAAATAGAGACATGTTGCTTTAACTTGAACCGACGCATTTGTGATTACAGTCCAGCCTGCAGCTCAAGGAGGGTCCTAATGATGTTGTGTTCAGTGTCACCACTCAGTATCAAGGTACCTGCCGCTGCCACGGCACCATCTACCTGTGGAGCTGGGATGACAAGATAGTCATCTCTGATATAGATGGAACCATCACCAGGTAGGAGACAAACATTATAAACTGAATGTCAGCAGATCTTTTGTTCACAGATATTTAGAGATTGATTATAGTCACATTTAGATAGATAGTTTTTATCCTGTGTTAAAGTCCATGGATATTTATGAAAATTCGATGTGTTAAAGTTTGAGAAGTTTTAAAAGAAAATGCAATCTATATGTTCAAAAGTGATTAAAAAATGTCCAATAGTCATTTATGTCTATTTTGCCTACAAATTTATGGCAATAATCAGTTTTCATTGGCTCGTGTCTTATTCAACTGAGTCCTGCAAGATTAAAATAAAGCAAAAAAACTATTCTGCTAATGTGCATTTCCTCATAAGGAAATGTACATTAGGAAATTCCAGGGTTAGGCAACTATAAGTTAAACTTCAGCCTAAACCCTTCGGTCTTCCTCGGTTTGTTTTCCTTTTCCTTTTTTCTGTTGCATTTTTGTTGTTGCATTTTGTATTGTTTGACCAAATAAACTACTACTACTACTACTATAACTCCATAAATTCCAGAGTTGAATTTGACCAGCCTCAAATAAGCTGTGAAACTTGTAGCAGAAGTAAAATATGACTAATTTTCTTGAGGAGTCACATTAAAAGAAAGTTGCTGCTTAAGTCATCACAATACACGGAGTAAATTTCCTAAGTGTTGTCAGAGAAAATAATGATTTATGATTTATCAGCTGTTCCTTAAAGTACTTTTTTTTTTTTTAGCATACATGCTCACCAATACATTTTATTGGGGGTTGCTAAGTCAGTTTGATCATTTTCAGCCTGTGCTTGTTCACATTTCGGAGGCTGCATTTCTGCTTCCAGTTTCCATTATAGCCTTTAGTGCACAGACCTCCAACATCTCAAAGCATTAAAAGTAAACATTTATTTATCTTTTACATTGTTGTGTGGTTGTGTCATCAACCTTTTTTCTTTTCATCAGAACACAAATATATTACTGTGTCAAGTTATTTATCTGCGCCGATTGTGTGATGTTGGCTCTCTTGTGTCTACCTTTAGGTCTGACACACTGGGTCACATCCTGCCCACTCTGGGAAAAGACTGGACCCACCAGGGTATTGCCCGTCTCTACCACAGAGTCAGCCTGTGAGTGATGCCCTACTCATGCCTGCTCAGTTGTTAATTGTTCCTATTGCTTTATTTGAAAATCCATTGAAATCGTCCTTTTACTTTCTGTGACAGGAATGGATATAAATTCATGTACTGCTCGGCACGAGCTATCGGCATGGCGGACATGACACGAGGCTACCTGCACTGGGTCAATGAGAGAGGAACCATGCTGCCAGTGGGCCCCGTACTCCTCAGCCCCAGCAGTCTCTTTTCTGCCTTGCACAGGTCAGAACCATGCCACATTTGCACTATTTAGCAGCACGTAAAAATATGTAGAATTTTCCAACAATGATGAAAATCATGTGAGAATGACTTTTTTTTTTCTGGAAAATTACAAATTACTGAAACAAATCACTTTTTGTCAGTTTGTCATACCTGTGGATTAACAAACAATAATTAAAGTAAATGTAAATAGATAAATAAAAGGTGTACAATGTTATATGTTTTGTAGGGAGGTCATTGAGAAGAAACCAGAAAAGTTTAAAATTGAGTGTCTAACAGACATCAAGAACCTTTTCTACCCAAATACTGAGCCATTCTACGCTGCATTTGGCAACAGAGCTACAGTGAGAAAACACACACACACATGCACACATGTGTGCACATACACACACATACACTCGTAATTGTTATGAAGAACCGTGGTGCTGATTGATTGTGTGGTGTATTTCAGGACGTGTATTCCTATAAGGAGGTGGGCGTTCCCCTGAACAGGATTTTCACTGTCAATCCAAAAGGGGAGTTGACGCAGGAGCACGCCAAAACCAATATCTCCTCGTAAGGAAAATTCTTTGTTCTGTGCTTAACAGTATACGGTGCACTGGTACTTCATCGTCTAATTTATGACTTTGCTAATTAGAAGACTGTGTGTCTCTGTCAGTTTTGGCCGCCTGTGCGAGATGGTGGATCACGTCTTTCCTGACCTGGTCCAAGATGAGGAAGCAGACATCCCTCACTCTGACTCGTTTAACCAGCGCAACTATTGGGGCGAACAACTTTCTGATGACAACAATCAGGAAGAGGATGGCCTAGAGCCGCTTGAAACAAACTGAGGAGGCTCCAGCTTTTTTCCACTAATCACAGTAGGACTGTGATTAGTGGATTTGTAACCCATCATGAAGCAGGTGGCCTAACAAAATCCATCACGTTTCACGTTAGTGTGGTAAATGAATGTCGTTCTTCGGTTCAAAGGCAGTACTGCAACTACTGTTCTACAGAAGATGAATGTGTCTCCAGTATTGCTCAGAGATTTTTTTTTTAGGAGCAAGAGCAAAAGTAGTCCTTCAAATTAACATCAAATCAAGAACTTCTGGAGAAAAAAAAACATAACTTTGGGTTTATTACCAGCAAAAAAGGCATTTTAGAAATACAAGAATGAAACAAAGTGATGGTTTGCTATGAACAAAGGCTCAACAGGGTACAAGATTCATACATCACACATCCGCAGGTGCACGGCCTCACAAGAGTCAAACACAAAAGTCAAACATATGGAGGCATTCCTTAGACAGCGCACAAGTCAAAGAGAAATCATTTTGTAAGAATTGGTTTTCTATTCATGTACGTAATCATAATAAGTGAAGCATTATCTCGCATAGAATATAATTGCTCTGGGCAGCATTTTTTCTTCTATTTATATTATATAACTAGTATTGACAGATTTTATTTTTTTTTAACATTCAGTCTCTTCATGTAAATAGAATCTCTGAATCTTTGTTAAAGTTTCACCTGATCTAGATATGTGGCTATTTATCTTTACTGACCTCAAGCATGGTGGAAGCTTTGCACCAGAGCTACTGCCTCCATGACCCATCACCACCTCATCCTCATCATCATATTACACTTTCACATCACATTTAGGTGAAATGCAACCAGAGCATGCAAAAATATTAAAAGAAAAATTTCCCCGACTGTGTTTCAACACATTCTGTGTCAGACTCCTTTTGCAGGTTCGGGTTCAGCCATATGTGTGTGGTCCTCTGACCGTTCTACTGTGAAACATGTGGCTTTGGTCCATTTTCTGTAGTGTTGAGTGACAATAGTCAAGACAAATGCAGGTCAATGCAACAAACTTCAGTGTGTGTTATTTTTATATGTGCAAACAGAAGAACTCCAATGATATGCTAGAATGTAATCTGTGAATCATTCTAATGAAAAATGCTCTTCAATGCAATTACTTTGTAAGATCACATGCGACTAAGATGGTATATTTTCAGTTTTGTATTTTTACTGCGCAGATCATATATTTCAATGTACAGCTTTAATCTGTCAGGTAATGGCAAATTAACTACACATTCAATACTTTTCAGAAAACCTACATTTTCCATAGTTTGTGTATGT
>OMNM01048864.1:0-18594 GCA_900302745.1 Parablennius parvicornis
CCCCCCCCCCCAAATGTGTCCAGCAATTAGAGGACAAGAGCAACAAGACGGACAGCCTGTTTGTTTTTCTGCCACACAAACAAACAAATGTGGATGTGTGAATGGGAGCTTGTTCTCGCTGGGAAGAATTAACTAATGGAACAAACAGGTGGTCTTCAACGTGTGGGATAAAAGGGGGTTCAGGGGGATGTCTTTTCCCAGTATGACTGTTTCCTTTCAATTTCTGAGTGGAAATCAGGATCAAATCTAATGCGATCAATTATTTTATCAATACATACATTTGTAGATCCGATTTTTATTGTGAGTTTAATGTTAAGTGAAAATCTAAACAATTCAACAGCCTTCATACATAAGCACTTTGAAATTCCATTAAATATTATACTAACATCGTCATAATCATAATTTCAATCATTAGAATTGTCTTTCTTGAAATAAATATTACCGCACATCGGTTGTGTTCTGCTTTTTTAAGAAAAGTCAGTATTCGCACAATCCAGTGAAAAAGAGACTAAAGTACCAGAGTGGAACAAACTGTGGGGTCAGGGTGATTCCTTTTTCTCACAAAAATAGATACCTTCTGAGTAAACCTGTTAAAGTTTTCATTAAAGAACATAATAGACTACATTTAAAGTGCCTGTAATGGAGATTAATGAATGACAGAATTCTAAATATGAACAAAAAGTGCACTCAATCATGACTAATTCACATAAATGGCATCATTAATAATTAATGATAAAGAAAAAATGTAATCAGATTAACTGAATGAAAAAAAGCTCCAAGCATGTTTTTTTTTTTTAATTTTCTTTTGACACTGACGACCGTAAATATACTGTGACAACTGCAGTGATTTCAGTAATTCCACAGTTCCCTGCTCCTCCTATCAGCATGTGAAAGAGCCTTTTTATGTCCACACAAGACAGAGAAAATATGCGTGGTGTGTAAGTTTGCTGCAGGACATTATCCAGGATGTTTTTGCTTTTTGTTGCAGCACCTCAGACACCTGGCGCACAGAAGACGCTCTGCTCCTTCGCTCGTCTTTGGGAAGGCGCTGGGGATGTCGTGGACTCCTATACGGTGAGCACATTGTTTCAAGCATTTCATTAATCTGTCAGACCTTTCATTACTGTTGATTTAAAACCCCAGTGTTTTAGGTGTAAAACTCAAAAGCAAATAGCTGCAAGAAATGTATGAGTTATTGCTTATAACAGAGAATCAAACTGAGTTTAGTTCAGGGGCCACATACAAGTAAAATGAGAGTCAATAAATTAGGACAACTTTTTAGTTTGACCTTTTCAGGGTTTATCCTGCAAATGGTCAGATTTAATGGGCCATTTCTGAACAACCTGAACAATTCATTAAAAAAAAAAAATCTTTCTTGACTTTGTTTTTGTAAAGCCTGTCGCTTCTCTCAACACAGGATTTGTACGTTTTCTATCCTGAATGTTTGAATACATTTACTTAATGCTTTGATGCTAACGCTGTTTGACACTAATAAGCTACTTAGGAGCACTTTAATTGTCTTCTATTCGATTTTTGGTGCCGGGTTTTGTATCTAATCTTATCAGAACAGTGCGACACCTCGTGGACAAATTAGGAACAGCAGCCGCTTGCAGTTATTATTTTTACCTTTTGAAATTTAAATTGAATGCTCTCACCAGCTAGTTTTGACCCACTGTCACATGTTGGGCAGACAAACATTAGCCACATGTCTTGGTTGCGTTTGTGATTGAGAAAGTACACAAGATTTTGTTGCGGTAAAAACTCAATTATGAGCCCATTATGATAGAAAATTTAGTGTGGAAAAGAAAAAATTATTAAACTTTGTGATCATATAAAACCCCCTCCCAAAACAACAAAAAAATCCAAATGTTTTAGTTTTGAGCATTTTGCTTGAGAAAAATCTATGTATTGAAGCCTGAGGAATGAAGCACAATCTGACATTTCATCAGCCAAACTGTTAATCTGGTGAGGTAAAAGTAACACCCCGTTACCTTGGTGGGATGACTTGATTGTATGTGAACAGTTGCTGCAGGAGAAGGCAAACTTCACGCTGTGATTGTAGCCCGGGCTGTAGGTGGCAGCACATAGGTGTAAAAAAAAAAAAAAATACTTTTTATTTCTGTCATAGACAGGAACAAAAACCTGGTTGGTCTACATATTGAAGTATGTCAGATCAGCACTCCACCTCACTGTCACCCTGCTGCCCACAAACACAGATGTCCCTGAGGGGATTTACACAGCAGAGGTTTGAAACTTGCACCATAAACACTGACAGACGGTCAACGTGCACACACAACACTACAAATATTCTCTCAGTAAAAATCAAATCCAAATCTGCATGTGTTCTTGTTAATCATAGTTCATAGTTAAACTGAAATTCAATTTTGCATCCTGAAGCAGTAAATATGATCCTTGATAATCTCTATTATTGACTTTCACTTATTGTAGACCGTATGTGTGAAAACATTTGTTGATGAATACTGAAGGTACTGTTTGAGGTCTGACATGAACATAAACTCTGCATTTAGGTTCAGAGTCATTACAGCTTTTTTTCTGATGCAGAAGAGCTGCCAGATAACTCTCACTATAGTCTTCCAGGAAGACAAAACAGATGATAGAAGATAGAAAATGCTATAATTTGACACAACTTTGTCATCAACTGGCAAACTTTTTCTGCTTTGATCTGGTCACAGAACACCTCCAGGGTGTTTACTGTGTGATCAGAATCACCTCCTCTCACTTGTCTGTCGTTTAACCTTTTCCAGTTCTCAAAAACACACGGTCATATTAAGACCACCGGAGCAGATGGTGGGCGAGTCATTCAAAGCAAACACACTCGCATCACACATTTCCGTGACACGGGGGCAGGCGGGGTGTGGGCGTGGGTTTCACTAAAGTGGGAATGACGCTGACGCAGAACACCTGACCATAGATAGAGAGATATTGTCTAATATTGTCTAAGTCTAAAGCTGAGTTTAGAATTCTAATTTGTCTCTAATATGCTTATGAAGAATTCAATGTTTCATATATTTTACCAAACCAACTGCTAAGTCAAACTATATTGTACATTTCTGTCATAGCTTTGCCTTAAAGATGATACTGAAAAACATGTGTGACATAACTAAATAAATAATCTTCTGATTGAATATTAGTGACTCATTTGATGCTCACTATGGTTTGAGAACTGCTGCCATTTAAAAAAAAAAAGTTTTTTAAATTTGTTTATAAAGTGTACAAAAAGGTTCCTCCAGTGCCGGTATTTTATGTGTCACCTTTAGCAGACCACGAGAGGTGTAATGGGGAAAGTACCACAAGCTGGGGCAATTTGAATTTCTGCCCTAAGTTCAGAATCGGTGGGAAGCAGAATAACAGGCGGTGGTTTCACAATGACTGACAACAAACAACTCTTACTTCTCCTCTCTGCGCCTTGACATGACAAGTTTGATCTGCAAAAGAACGACAGTGTTACAGCTAGACTTCTTCTTATTAAGAAAACTAAACACCCAACAAAGAGTTTTCATAAATGTCATCTGAAATT
Organism: Parablennius parvicornis; assembly: GCA_900302745.1. Classification (NCBI taxonomy): domain Eukaryota; kingdom Metazoa; phylum Chordata; class Actinopteri; order Blenniiformes; family Blenniidae; genus Parablennius; species Parablennius parvicornis. Next base: position 3,539 of record OMNM01048864.1, read on the forward strand.
AAAAGTAATTCGTCTAAGGATAAAGTAAAGAAAATCAAAGCCACCGATTTTTGTTGTTGTTGTTTGTTTTGGGCAAAAATGCGATTTGCTTGTAGAGGTCGAAGGTGCCATAAACGTGACCTCTTTGTTCTCTTGAGCTGAATAAATACCCAAACTTCATCTGGTGAGCTAATACTACTTCATACCTGTGTGATAAAATTAGATCATATCATTGATGTGATATTGATCTGGCGAGGTGGGGATGTACTCACACACAGATCTGACATTTGTATTCTAATTAAGGCTCGGTTCCATTCTAACTGCGATATTGAGGGACGATCGCAGAGTTTGGAGACATTGAATCAAGCTTGTTTGTCTGTTTTACAATATAAAAGGTTTTCTCAGAGCTGGTATACATTAAATAAAAAACTGCCACCAACGAGTTCACCTCAGTATTAAAACAGTTTGAATTGAGTTTGTGTTGAATAATTGATCTTAAAACTATTCAATTTCTTTTCTTCTTCTTCCATTTTTCCTCTTTTTTTGTGCTTCTGGGGTTTGCCCTTTTTCCACCAGCTATGAAACCATTATTGTTGTCAATTGATAAAATACAGTTCAATCAGTTTGCCTCATTTCGATTAAGTTACGATAATTATTTACACTTTTCATTCATCTTTGAAAATCGGCCTTTTTGAACTATCGGAAAAAGTTTAATTATTAGCTCCAATTTAGCTTTAGTGTTTTGAATATTCTATCCATTTTAGATTATAAATATTTTTGGTATTTTATCATTTTTTAATTGCTTTTAGCCATTTCAGCTGATTGGTCATTTTCATTGGTCAAGTTAAAAAATATCTATTTCTGTAAGATTTGGTTAAAGCTGCAGGGAGCCACTTTATGGCTGAAATAGTGATTTTTAAGGGTTTCTGTAAAAGTTAGTTGCACTACGACTGTTTCTGAAGGACTGGAGATCTGTGTATTTCAGTGAAAATAACCTCCTGTCGTCTGTAGTCTGGATGAAGCGGGTACAGTAGATAAAAAGACGGGCTCGGTCTCTCCGGGATAGAAATGGCAAGTCGCATTCTTGAATACCAATTCTGCTTTCATAACGTCCTCATTAAAAACCTATGCAAAGTGTTTCATGTGAATTCATTTGGCATTCCTACAGCACATGTTCTAATTAACATTCGTCTTCAAGTGAAAAAACACCACTTTGTGTGGCTTGATGTGCAACTAGTGTGTGATACAACTTGCTCCACATAGCAAGTGTTATATAATATCATCTGCTTTGGCCTCTTGTCATTCGATATTACTTATTTTTATTTATGAATGCCGTGAGGAAACCTGTTTACGCCTCTCAATCACCTATGATAAACATGACATTGTTTTAATATTAATTTATGCTCAGATAGTGTGAAGATGCTATAGAATATTTTAACTATACATGGAAGGAACTAACTTTTTCCAATTACAAGATGGCAGGGAAATAGTTCTTCTGAAAATGTTCTACTTTGAGGCCATTTGAAATTGGAGCTAACTTAAGCTACATTTATAATTAGTAATTTTCTTTATGAAATTCTCTATATAGCTATATGTTGTTTTTCTTGTTATTCACTTCTAATTTAATCATCGATACTATCAGGTTTAGCAAACTTTCACTTCTAAGTAAAGTTGCCAAAGTTATGCTATTATAGTAGCTCAAACCTAGCTAACAAAAGCTACTTATATTGAATTTTGTATTGAAAGTTTCTATTACTTTTGTTGTTTCAAATAGTATGAAAATTTAAATAAGGTAACTGAAACTAATTTGTAATTTTTACAAATGTTTAATGCTTATTGGAGTTTAATGCTAACCTAAGCTAAGCTAACTCAAGTTAGATGTCATGAATTTGTATTTTTAATAGCTTTTGAATTCATTCATTCATTCATTCATTCATTCATTCATTCATTGTGCTAACTTAAGCAAAGCTAACTCAAACTCAGTCCCTGGTTACACGTTTTCAAGTGAAAACTGAAAGCTTCTGTAGCGTCTTGGGTGACTGTTTTCACAACAATGGTGCTCAGAGTAAATGAAAACACAACTTTTTGAAAACGACTCCCAAAGTAGAACTTTTTAAAAACGCTCCAACTCCGTCTCTATGTAGATGAAGGAAAAGTATTGTCCCTTTATGTATTATTATTTAGCTAAGCTATTGCAGAAAATGTGTTTATGATGAAAAATGTTTGACTGTCTTTATAAACTTTATACAATTATGCTATTTTTACTTGTGTGCTAACTTCAGCTAAGCTAATATAAGCATTTCTCAAATATCCCTATAGTTTTTTCTTACTCTTACTTTTAAATAAAATATAGATTTGTCTTAATGTCAATAATAAAAGACAACTAAGCCAACAAAGTTATTGTATGAGGTTTTTGACGGATCACACGTGAATTCCATGGATGCGCAGGATGAGGCTACAGAACGTTTGTTCAATAACGTGACTGTTCTGGTGGCGGGTTTTCTTTCTCCGGGCTCAGGGAGGAGGCCCCCTGCAGGGTGTCTGTGGACCAGAGCCCGTTCGTCCTCGGCCTCAGCGGCGAGAACGGAGAGCTGATGCTGGACGAGTGTGTGCAGGTCACTGAGGGCTCCAAGACCCGCGAGAGACACCTCTTCCTCTTCAGAGACGTCATCGTCTTCGCCAAACTCAAGTACGAGATTCACACTCTCCAGTATTTATAGATGCTATGATATTTTTTTAGACAATCAAATCAGTGTACCCAGGAGAAAAATACCCTTCATCGAAGATAAAGTATACAATTCCAATCCTGCTGTGCTATTTTAGTGACTTTCTGCTGAAAGCGAAAGAGGAAGCACGGAGTAAACGTGTATCAGTGGAGAGCACAGGGACAGTTGGGGAATCTCCCAGCGTTTAGTGGCCATGACTTGAGAATAACAGACACTGAGAGCTGGGTGATTCCCGCTGACTGTTGTTACAAAGACTGATAAAAAGCCCCAAATATCCTCAAAACTATCTTATGGCTTAGGGTGTTAAACACACACATTGCAACACCCGGCTTATACTTGTTTTCTGGGTTTAAGTTAATAAGAATTCAAAGGATTGTACAAAAAGCTTTGATGAGAAATATGTATATTTAGAGATTTTCTTTCAACTATAAACATTCAAATATGATGTCAGTTTTACACTTTCCCACTAGTTATTATTTCTAAGCAGGAACAATATCAGACGAATAATATGATTCACTATATAGTAAAATACATTGAAAAAAATCAATTTGAGAGTCTTCACCCTTTAAAGTGATCAGAAGACAATACATAAACAATTTTCAATATTTGAGATTAAAAAAAAAATCTTATGTTATCTTCAAATTTATTATATTTGGTGAGCGAAAAACAAGTTTTGACTTCGGTGCACAATTCTATTGTATTCTGAATATAAGTCCTTATGTAGATGACATCAAAGTCTTTCTGCTTTGAGATTTCTTCCTCTAATAACAGCGTTTTATTTTTAATATCCTTGACTAATATCAGTGAATTATCATTAAAAATAACCCAATAAACAACTTTTGCTTTGTTAGATCTTCCATGTCAATCCAGTTCTGGATTAAACTCTCTGGTTGATCTAATATATGTTTGATAGCCCATGCTCTGAAAGGTTCAATCCCTCGGTGAGCTGCAAATTGGATGACAATCTTCACATTTTCTTTCTTCCATAGAATAAGACAAGTGGGAATCAGAATGAACATGTTTCACGTTTTAATAATAACTGGATTAGATGTAGTACACACTGAGTCTGAATTGGTCACAAAGGTTTAGAAACATTGGAAGGAACATTTGCACAAAAGAAAAGATAAAAAGAAAGGGACAAGAGAAAGAAAGAGAGTGGAAAGTCTCATCTAATCCAAAGACAGTGACCAAAGAGACTAAAAGAAACATCAATAGCTGTCGTTTTTTCTAAAGCTTCTTGAGGTCTTTTAAGTAGACATAAAATATGTCATCATAAAATAAGTAGACAAATAAATATTAATTGAAGGAATTGATAAAAGGGTGCAAGTTTTTTTGTTTTGTTTAGTTTTTTCCAATGAAGTGATGTTGATCCAAGTAAGGAAATACAAACATGTGAAGTTAATGTGACATTGCAAATTAGACAGAAGACGTTCCTGTGGAAGCTCTTTGTGAAGTTTAAAGCAGCTTATACATTCACATCGTAGTTTGTGGGGGTTTTTTTTGTTGCTGTTCTGTGTTTGTGGTGAAGTCTGTTTCTCTTCGGTTTCTATTTTGTCATGAATTGATGGAGACTCAAGCTTATCTCTGTGTTCGTGTTGATGTGCTCTCCATGAGGTAAAAAGAAAAACTTACAAACAACCTTGTATTTATATGTAGGTAGTAAAATGTATTTGTTTCAAACTAATATGCATACACTTGTAAACTTCTCAAATGATTGACTCATGACACCATCTTGTGGTAGAAAATGGTATTTCAAAGCTCGCTGCCCTGGGGCTAGTCAGCAGCACGTCTTCAACCTGATGTTTTGTCACATTTTAAGAAATTCTTAATCTTTCGTTCTTCAAAAAAATCCTTTGTGCATTCCATATTTAAAACAAATAAGTCCAATTGTGAGCTAAAAGCCTGATGGCCAAACCTGAGGAGCAAATTCATTGTTCTTCATTTTTTGACAGATGTGATGTATATTCATGTGCAACACAAATATGGTACATGTGCAAAACACAACATCCAAAACTTCCAATCATAACCACAGCAAAATGTTATAGTTTTCATTTTCATTCCCTTAACTTAAAACTTACAAATTGATTTAACACAAACGCTGAAATCTGTTCAAATATAATGCAGAGTGCTCGTGTTCAATAGACTGTGCTTGTTTCCCATAGATTTTCTTTAACTTCTCACTTCTCTGCTTCTATTTCTATAAGACAGACTGTATAGAACACCTCCTGGCTCTCTAAGCTCAGTCCATCTGTCGTTATACGTTTTGCTCACCTCGTCTCTCTTTTTCTCCTCCAATCTATCGATGCATCTAATCAAAACACAGCAAACACATATTCTACCTGTACGGCGGCGCAGTGGGGTAATCAAGTCTCTATATACTGCATTGTCAATTGTGTGAAGACTATTTTTGAAGCATTTATCCAGAAGTTTCATTCAGACTCTTTTACCTTCACTCAGCAAGTCAATTCCACTTCTTAGGATTCTTGTAATCGATGCAGAACTGGAAAGTAAAAATTCTTCAGTAGGTTTTCCAGGTCACTATACTTAAAGAAGACTGAATCAATCAAAGTGTCAATAATTCAGTAGTTATTACTCACTAATTGCTCCCCAGGTACACTTACAGCTCTCTTCATCATCTATTTCAGAGCTTTTCACTCGTCTTTGTTCCATTTTTACATATTTTTTACAGCTGCATAGTGTATCATATATTTATTATTATAGCAATAATAACACATGTGATATACAGTACATATTGTAAACAAACAAGACTGAACTGCAATTTAAAATGATAGAATTTGGATTATCAAATAAAAGTTTAATTAATGGTGATTATTCACAAAGTCTAAATCTCAAAGTACAACATCATCTGCGTAACTCTTTTTTTATAATGACAAAATTATATTTACCTAATATTGCAAATATTTGAACAAACACAACAAAATAAATTAATAAATAAAAGACAAAATAGTAAATCCTTTAAATTATATTAATAGTTAATTATTTAATCCACATTCCTGTATTTCTCCTAAAGTCATAAATAATTTTACTTTGGCTCAATGGAAGATCCACATTAGGAAACAAACAGCTTTTAAAAATATACATTTGATAATTTTTTTTCCTATTTCTTTTTGTAATAAAAGCCAAACACCACGCAAAAAACGAAGTCAAACAGTCATACCGTTCAAAAGTTACCGAGATGTTGACATCTGCTCGCTGTCCCTTTGTCCATGACTCTCTCGTTTCTCTTTGTCACTTTGACACTTTGTTGCTTTCATGTTTTCATGTATGAAAATCAATCTTCCGTTCAGCTGTAAGAAAGAATAAACACGTTCAAGTCATTTCTTTTCATGTCTGGTCATTTGTAACTTTCAAAAGCAGCTCCTATTTGCGCTTTTCATTTCAGCTCTACGAAGGAATGATGTGGTTCAGAAAACAACCCCAGAAAATCACTGTTGTTGAGGTGGAACTGTGTGGAACTGAAACCTGGAGGGTCAGCTCGAAAACAACGATGAAGAAATAAGTTTCCTTTTGTTTTTCCTTCCGTTCCTGCAGGTCAACCGCCAGCTACCGACTGAAGCACCGAGTGAGCCTGGAGGACGTCTGGCTTCACGGCTTGGAGGAAGAAGAGGGCACGATGGGGGACGTGGACTTTGGGCTGACCCTGGTCCTGGCCTGGGCCCTCACGGTCTGTCTGGTGTGTTTCCGGTAAGGAGACAGATTCATAAGCAGAAATCCAGATATCCAAGTGTGAATAAATACGACGGGGAGAGGACTGGTGGAAGGAAAATTGCCTTTCCAGGTGGATAAGTGCCATCTTCATGTTTAACCTCTAATTCTCACTCTTACATCCTTTTTTTCTGCTTTTGACTGATTGAAGTATTTATTTCTCTGAAGTAGGTGGAGCTTTCTGCAGCAGAGTTTAGTTTATTTCCAGAGCAGAGAAGCTTAAATACAAAGATAACGAGAGAGAGAGAGAAAGAAAGTCCAAGTACATCAATGAAATAAAATTAAATACATCTGAACTGATTTCATTCATATTTTGAGTAGAAAATGTCAGTCCCAGCCCCTCTTTCAATACCTCCACCTATCTATCCATCTTTTATACCACTGTATCCACCTCAGGTTCACAGTGAACATGAGCAGATCCACCTATGACTCCACGGAGGCAAATGTACCCTAGACAGGTCGCCAGTCCATCACAGTGTCCTTTCAACACTTTTCATTGTTAATTAGTGACCTTTAGAGACACCGACACTGAGTTTAGTCATTCAGACAGAATCAGGTTTGCTGTTTTCTGTCTTTTACTAAAGTGTGTAAATGTCAGGGCTCTTCGTTTAATGGTCCTTTTATTCCTGTCTTGTCGTCATAGAGATTCCACTCAAAAGCTGCCAGGCAGAATAGAAATAAAGTTTTTGTGCTCGTTGGAGTCATTGTAGTGACTTCCATAGTACGACCCTCCGATCACAGACAATGTTCACACATTTTATGTCCTTGGCCATTCGTTTCCACACGAAATGTTCAGTTTGTATCAGGTGATTGCACCCATTTGGATTTTTGTTGAAGCTCTAACTGCATTCATTGGAGAGCCTTTTCAATTGAAAAGAGAAGTTGGTTTTTCTCTGCGTTTTCTCTCTCTTATAGCACAGTCATAAAGGATGCAAATTAGGGGCAAAAGGAAGGACCACTGTTATTGGGATGAAAAAATCAAAACAAGACCAATGGTATTGTAAAATACTTCATTTTGCTTTTGTTTGAATCAATTATCACTTAATTAATATTAATACTAAATAGGGGTTTGTCCTTTTTTGCAGTTTTCTTTTTCATGAGAAGCTGAATCATAGTCACAGTAAGAGTGCGTTGATAAACTCTAGATTATTTAAGAAAAACTCTGTGATATTGAAACACTGCCACATCTTGAAAGTTGAGGTCAATTTGAAAAAAGAGGTAAAAACAGTAACCAATTGCACATTTGTTTGATCATTCTAGAGCCATAACATCAAAAATATGTCGAGGTGGCTTAAGTTCATAAGAGAATTCACAGAAAAACATTCATGGACATCTGATTTAACTCATCATCATGTCTGAGGCTGTCAGTGGAGTAAGTAGGTCGACATGTAGTAAAACTATCACATGATTTGTTGCCTTCGTGGAAATGGAGAAGTAGCAAAGAGAAAGTCATTGAGGCCGAATCACAAGACAAGATGGGAAGTTTGAAGCTCCATGTGAGGTGATTGACATCAGCTGACTGTAAACCTTGTATTTACTGTAAAGATCAAACCCTCATGTTCAACGTCTAGACTGAGTGAAGACAAAATAAAATGTCATGGTGATGATGGAATCTGCTATGAGTCCTGATGAAAGGTCATCATCGTCTGAGAAAGGCTTCGAATGTGGCAGTCATTTGTGATGTTTGCCGACTCCCACATTTCAAGTAATCACAGTAAAACGATGAGGCTGTTTGCACTCAGATGAGTATCCTGATGGGGTTTGACTTGTGTTGGCACTCCTGTAATGATTCAGTGTGCATTTCATGAGGAGGCCACAATTTGCTGGGTCACGTGAGTTCAGCTACTGTACGCGCCTTGTAAAATCCAAAATCAGGTCAACGTTACACCGTGCAGGTGCCGACGTAGGTGTGTGTGTATGTGATCAGTGCTGTTTCCACTGGTGGACGGCACACCGCAGCAGACGTAGCCAAGGAGGAAGTGGAAGGTGTCTATACTGGGGGCCGCCATGACGTTGCTTCCTGTTCCCGTGACTGAGACACTGTTTCCACCAGAGTTGTTAAAAGCGCCGCTGGGCGCACGCTCTGTGTCATTCCTCCCTCTACCATCAGCCCAGTTCCTCTGTGGATTAGTAACTCACACCATGCTGTTATTTCGCCCACAGCTCGCCTGAGGTGAAAGAACGCTGGTTAGATACTCTTCACAGGTAAGGACAAACACAAGAAATATTATAAAGACACATAATGTCTACTTCAGTTGTTACAACTGATCAAAGATTTGAAGAGTCTCAGCTAGAACAGGGCTGAACTGTAAGATCTACTCAGTTCTGCCTCATGTGATTTCAACTCTAATTAAAAACAGTGTGACATGGTTTTAATGAGCGAACTCCATGCTTTGCACCAGTCGAGTTCTTTCATTTCTTTCTATGTTTCTTCCGTTAATGACAGTCTTTTTACACAGTGAAGATGGGTAAAAATACACCAACAAATGTTCACTTTTTACATTATAAAAAAATATCACTGCTGCCTTATATTGCAAATATCACACAGACATATTTTTTGGATTTGTAATTTCTACTTGACCTCTTGAGCAGTGGTCAAACATTTGGATCACACTGCCGTGATCCAAGATCAAAACAACCGATAGACTACTAGCATCATATAAAAGCTTCTTTTCTTTTTACAGCCAAGAACACTGTGCAGGGAGAATTAAGCTACGTTTAAAATGCGAATGAGGCAGAGGTGGAATAATCACAGTGGGTTTCACAGTGAGGCTCTGAGGGGATTTAATGTCAGTTTTTCCTGTAAAGAAGATGGGAGTTCAAGAAGAAGGAAGACTGACCATTAACACCCACCACAAGTGGAACATATTCATGTTGTGTTTTATTTTCTTTTTCGAACAACCAAATGACTCCATTAGCCATTTCGTCAAGTCAAATGTGAAAGTTTGAAGATTTTCACTCGATTGCATTTTGTTCTGATCACAGAAACATTAAAGAGGCGAGAGTGAGGGCTGGCTGTGCTTCTTCGCCTCCAGACGTCCTCATGAAGGTGTTGAGCGGCAGCATCGCGGTAAGTCTGCTCGCTCATCCACGTTGACTGGAAATCAATTAGATGATAGTGAATAGATTGTAAACATGTTCTTTTGTTTCCCCACGCTGTAGACTAAAACTCTGACTGGAGGTGGCATGGAACAATTGATTGAGTTTCCACTTGACGTAAGTATAGAAACAACATTTCATTTGCTTTTCTGATCGAATGAGCTCCAGCGAAAAGATTATTACACACCTCCATCTGTCTACAAGTACTTAAATGAGGCTGCATTGTTCAGGATCATCCGCTCATATTTTAGGGGTTTTTTGGAAGTTGTTAATCCTGCTCTGTCACGTGCTTGAAGGCATGAACAGTGAGGGTGTGTGGCACTGCAAAAAAAAAAAAAAAATAGACCCAGCTCCTCCCTTTTCTGCTCCGGCTTGCATAACCATGTTCCTCTTGCATTGTCATCACCATAATGCTTTTTTTTTCATTATTTTGTTGCCAGGGTGATGCAAAGATCCCGGCTGTGTCGAAGCTGTTGAATAACCAAGAGGAGAAGCTGACGCAGACCGTTGGTAAGTTTAAAAAGTCTCTACTGGTGCAGATGCCTCGTGGTGGCAGTTACTGCCGGTGGGTGGGCCCTGATGAAGTGTCATGAGCAGGGACGAGACCAAAGACAACAACCACGGAGACACAAAAAGGAAATCAAACCACTGATAAGGGCTCAGTGGAACTCATATCGTGTTGCATCACTTTTTTTTTTTTTGCACAGAACTAAATTTTTTTTTTTTTGTCCAAATCTAGAAAATTAATGGAGAAACTTCTTGTGCTGCCAACAGAAACCAAGTGGAACCTGGTGAAGAGGCTCAGGAAAGGTCCCAGCTTCATCAGCAAAGTTTGTCGGACTGAACCAGGTAGCAGGACCCAACTGTTTGGACAGGACCTCTGCAAGATTTGCACGGATGACTGCTCACTGCCCAAACCCGTCACCGTAAGTGGATGTGGTGGAAGTTTTATTCTCACCAGGACACAATAAACAATCTCTGTTTGAAAATACTTATATCTTTATTAAATTTTAACAGTTGAAGATGGGTAACTTCAGATCAGCGGTGGGATCAAGCTGTAGGGGTCACACATTTCTCCCTTATTGGTTTTTCCATTTTAATGTTGACGACACTGAGATTTTGAGAATAGGGACGCTGGTTTGAATCTAGCCAAGTTAAAATAAATAAAGTGCAGGATAAAAGTGTTAACTATTCAATTAAAACACACTTTTTTAAAATAACATTTGTGATGGTGAGGAACTAGTAACAGTTTTGACTGTTGCAGTCTACATAGAAAAGCTAAATAGCTATTTCACTAACCATGAGTTGATTTTTTTAACCACCTACTACGACTAGTTGAAGTGTGACACAGAGCGAGTGCAGTGAGAGCTGTGGGGGGGGCCCCAATGTGGTGAGAGACCACATTGGTGTGTGACCTCCAACCTCCTACAACACACTTCTTGGTTTTGTTTCCACTAAGTCCCCCCTGTCTCTCTCCCCAGGAGCTGCTGGTGCTGCTCCGGAAGAGAGGCCCGTCCACAGAGGGGGTGTTTCGCAAGCCGTGCAATAGCAAGAACATGAGGGACCTCCGAGAGCAGCTGAACAGCGGCGTGGAGGTGGACCTGGAGGGTCGGCCGGTCGTCCTGCTCGTCGGGCTCCTCAAAGTGCGTTTTCTGCAACCTGCTGCAAACAGTGTCCAATCACATTGTAACTCAAAATCATGTTTAATAAGTCCACACTACACTGTGGGGTCATGATACTAAGAGGACTACTTCACTAATCAATGTGCAGTTTAGTGGCGGTGGAATTAATGTAACTTTTAATTATTCATGACGTAACTTTGAGGAACTAATAATATACCTGTATACTTATGCTTTCTGATTTTTCCTAATGGTGATAATAATAACTCATCACATTTCATCTCCTGTTTATAGAGTTTCCTGAAGGAGCTTCCTGGCAGCCTGCTGCTGTCTGAACTTTATGATAAGTGGATGATGGCCCTGGATAACCAGGACACCCAGCAGAGAGCTCTGGAAATTACTAAGTAAGTACAAGATGTCTAGTGTAGAGGTCTGCAATCTTTGTGGCCAAAAGAGCCTTTTCTGTCCACTCCATACCCAATAATATTTATCTGGGGCATCAAAATATGTATAACGTGCAATTTGAAGGTTATAAACACAGTTTATTAACTTCTACATTTTGGTTACGTTCACTCTATGAGACAGGAACTTCACCTGAGACTTCTCTTTAGCTGGGTTCATCCATGGTCAGAGAGGCGCAGTACAATTCTGAACATTTACCTCCTGCTGTGAAAAGCAGCAGATGTGACATACAGTATTTTTCAGTGGAAAATCTATTCAGTTATTCTTTTATTAATGTGTCACTTTTATCTCCTCAAACTGGAAGATAAGAGCCGTGTTTTAAGATTTCATGTAAACATGGTCAACTTGCACGTGAGGTCCTCCATTCTGTTCCATTCATTAACATTTTACAGAATAAACTGTTAAATCTGGGTACTTTCATGAATGGTTTTGTGGGTCAAAGTCAGATAGGGTTTTTATTGTGTGGAGTTTTGCAGATCTTTTCCAATGTCCTCTATCTGAAAGACATTCCACTTCTCCTTTTTGAGTCTCTTGCTTGTTTGAAAAAAGGAAGAAACTTTGAACAGCTAATAAAAAAAAGAGCGCCAAGCTAAAGTTCTTCCCATTTGTTTTCTTTTTTTTCTCCCCTCCTTCCTCTTTTCGCCGCCCATGAACCAGGGTGTTGGATGATCTGCCGCGTCCCAACAAGCTCCTCCTTCAGCATCTAATCTGCGTCCTCCATCACATCCTCGAGAGCGCCGACACCAACAAGATGGACGCCCACAATCTAGCGGTGTGCATCGGGCCCACACTGCTGCAGCTGGACGACACGCCGCTGGATGAGCAGCAGGAAAAAATGCAGAAGGTAGAGAATCTCGTTATGATTAAGCTCTCTCACTTTTAGTACTTTGAAGCTTTGTGGTTCAGGGTGCAGAAAACCTCAAGAGGTTTCAGGAGTACAGTGTTTGTGTTTACATCACTGCATATGAGAAGAAAAAAACAAAAACAGGACTGATCTGGATTTTTGATTTTTCATGTTGTTGTATATATGAGAGGAACAAAAGTACAGCAGACGTAGCCATTTTTTCTGAAACATGTAAAGGAAAAACATTAAACTGGAAAAAGGCTTAATGTTTCCAGCTTTGAAATAAAGCTGATCGAGACAAACTAAATTTCCTCTGAATCTAATTTACACTTTTAACATCACTTTTTATTGTGAACCTTGATAACATTTTTGATTTTACTCATGATTAATTTTTTTCTGCTGCAGGCCACAGAATTAACTGAGTTCCTGATTGAGAATCATGAGCTCCTCGGAGAAAACATCCCCAATCTGCTAGACGCTGATAATGGTAAATATACAACCCACTCACATGATTATACATACCTGTGTTTTGGTGTCTTCCACCCACACGTCTTTCTTCAAAACTTCCCAACTTAATTCATAATTTTTGAATACTTTAATACTTATTTTAAAATAAAATAAAAGTTCAAGTAATCGCAAATAATTCACATCACTTATGTGATTGACTAAAAAAAAAAACAATCTTTGATGTCAACAAAGATATTAACATCATATACATCAGTTGTAGATGTACATACTTCATGTTTGCTTCGTTTCGTGCAGCTCTCGAGGGACTAACGCTTTTCTTGCTCTTCACAGACTCGCTGTCCTCCCAGCATCAGGACTCTGCGTACGACAGCACCGACCCAGATGGAGACGTAGAGGCAGGGGGGAACAGACACGTGGAATATGGATCGTCTTCCTCGTCCTGCTCTCTCAGCCCCTCGTGGATGTCTGACGGTGCCTCGAGCACCACGCCGTCGGCCCTCAGCCGCCGCTGCTCTGAGCCCATTATCGTCCTCTCAGCTGACCTGGAGTGCCTCCGCGGCCAGGCCCGTAGCCATGACGACTGCTCCGTGCAGAGGCAGGACTTTGACGGGCTGCCTCTGAAGAAGCAGATCTCTGACGACTCCTTCTTGGTCCGATGCCGCAGGGGCGCCGACTCGGTTCTGTCTTTTCCCAAACTGAGCAGCAGCTCCAACATGGACCCTCTGCCCTACATGGGCAAAGACTGCTCCTGCTCCTCCCTAGAGAGCGCTGCGTCCAACCAATCGGACGGCTCCGTGTTCACCAGCTCTCCAGCAGTGTCACCAGGGTGCTCCAGGCGAGTAGACCCCACCGTCCATCCCTCAGCGGGGGCTCAGGCTCAGCAGGACGTTGTCAGGCCGCAAGAGAAGAAGCGCTCACAGTCGCTGAGAGTAGCCACCAAAGTCCTCATGAGGACCCGGAGCTTAGGAGGCTTCGGCAGGAACAGCCTGAAGAAAGACTGCCAGAAAGAAAACTCCTTCCCCTGCGAGACCCTCAGGGAAGACTCGCAGAGTGAGGCAGATCCCCTGGCCGAGCACCCGCAGAAGCCCCGCCCCCTGTCGGCCATGGAGGTGTTTAAGCACGTGGATAGCAGGCAGCCGTGCAGCCCTCCGTCGTACGAGCAGGCCACGCAGAACACCGGTCTCCCCCCTCAGTATCACTCCATGACGGTACAAGACGCAGTGGAGCTGGAGAGGAGGTCCCGCCCCTCCTCTGTGAGCTACGATTTTCTGTCAGGGCACAGTCGGGACTTTGGCGCAGTGGTGCACAGCTCCGCAAACATGGCGGAGCGACGGCCGTTCCGCCAGAGGGCCATGTCTGAAACCACCTCCGCAGGCCGCCACGAGGTCGTGTCGCGCAGATGCAGCCAGCCCGTGTTCGAGGAGTTCTCCTATGCCAAGGAGTCGTACGTGTGAACTCTCGGTTCACAATGACAGAAATACTCAAAGGGCACAAGTGGAACTGCTCGCTTCCTTTGAGTTCTTCTTCTTCAGGGGCTTCAGAGGTTTTCTCCTCTTCAAATCTTCTCACTCGCATTTCTTGACATTGAGTGGCTGATTTGTAGAGAATTGGAAAATGGACTTTTGATGACCATTTTACAACCTCTTCACAAGATCAATCACATTTTCTTCCCTTCGAGGTGCTCACACATCTTTAGCAGCTCAAGGACACTTCCACACGTGTACAGAGTGAGATCTGGATCAAACCACATTGGGACCGCCTGTCCCAGCTGCCACATACATCCCCCCAAATCTTTCTGTTGTTTCACTTGTGTGCCATCTTCACGATCGCACGTTCCCAGTAGTGCTATTAAGAGTACGAGTATTAACACGATAGATATTTAGTCTATCACCATGAAGCTATGTACACACAGAGTGAACTATGCTACCACTATGTGTTTTGCTTGCTGTTTGACATGTACAGAGTGTGATTTCTATGTTCCTCCATGTGCACTTTACTGTGCGTCGCCTTCTTCGTCCACTACACGAGAGCACTTTTCTGACCATTAACGATGCTTTCTTTTTTAAGCTTGCTGAGTTGTAAATAAAGTGACATAATAATGCAGTTTGATGTGTGATCTTTTTCAAAAAAATC